>VMDR010008096.1:0-37804 GCA_007922815.1 Macrotus californicus | reverse complement strand
TATCTGTTTTTGATTTCCCCTGAGACTTCCTCTTTAACCTATGGGTTATTTAGAAGTGTGCTATTTATTTTCCTGTTGTCTTTCTGTTATTTCTAGTTTGATTCCATTGTGGTTGAAGAACACATTCAACATGACTTCAATTCTCTTAAATTTGCTGAGGTTTGTTTTAAATATGATTTATCTTAGTATATTTTGAGGGAACTTGGAAAGAATATCTATCTGCTCTGGAGTATCTGGGTAGAGTGTTTTACAAATAGCACTGAGATCCTGTTGGTTAATGGTGGTGTTGTGTTCTATATCCTTGATGATGTTCTGTCTAGTTTTCCTATTAATTGTTGAGAGAGTGGTGTTGAAGTCCCCAACTATAATTGTGGATTTTTTTCCAAGTCTATCTGTTTTTTCTTCATATATTTTATAGCTTTGTTATTTGGTATGCACGCATTTAAGATTGCTATGTCTCTTGGTAGATTAATCCTCTTATCATTATATAATATAGCAATTTTCTTTGTTCTGAAGTTCACTTTATATACTATCAATATAGCCACTTTAGCTTTTTTTTTGATTAATGCATGAGATATCTGTTCCCATCCTTTTACATTAAATCTTTATCATTATATTTGAAGTGAGTCTGTTATAAACAATATATAGTTGGGTCATGTTTTTTAATTCACTCTGCCAATATCTGTATTTTATTGGTATATTTAAATTATTTGCATTTAATGTAATAATTGATATATTTGGGCTTAAGTCTGTCATTTTGTTATTTTTGTTTGTTTGTTTTTTTCCCCCCTCTCTGTTTTTAGTTTCTCTGTTGTTTTCCTGACTTCTTGTGTATTACTTAAAATTTTGATTTATCCATAGTGTTTTTGACTGTAACTCTTCAGAAAGCCTTCTTAGTGGTTGTGTAGCTATTGTATTGTACATACATAGCTTGTCAGAGACCACCGGTATGGCCATTTGACCATTCTGAGTGAATTGTGGAAGCCTTACCTCCCTTTACATTCGTAACCCTAACCCTAATGTAATTCTCTTAAATATTTTCTTTAAATACATTTGGAATCAGATCAGACAGTGTTATAATTTTTGCTTCTATTATCAAACATCATTTAGAAAACTCAACATGGAAAGGAAAATATATTGTGTTTATTCCTATTTTTATTATTCCCATTGAGCTTTCTTTCTGATGTTTCAACATTACTTATTTTGTCCTTTTCTTTCCGTTGGGAAAACGTCCTTTAGCCATTCTTTGGGTAGGCTTGTTGTAGACAAATTCTCTTCGTTTTCCTTCATCTGAGGATGCCTTGCTTTTCCCTTCATTTCAGAAGGAAATTTTTGCTAGATACAGGATTCTGCGCTCGCGATTCTTTTCTTTCAGCACCTGAAAAATATTATGCCACTTTCTCATGGCATTCACGTTTTTCTGGTGAGAAGTCCATTGTCATTTGAATTTTTCCCCATGTAAATTTTCATTTCTCTCTTGCAGAACCTTTTCCTTGTTTCCAGTATGCCGAACTTTTCCTGTGATGTGTGATGGTGTGGGTGTTCTGAATTTTCCTATTAGGGCTTTCTCAGGTTCTTCAGTCTGTATGTTTCCGCCTTTTGCTAAAATTGGGAAGTTTTCAGGAATTATTTCTGCAAGTGCTCTTTCAGCCTGTCTTCTTTCTCCTCTTTTCAGGCCTCTGATGACTGGGATGTTAGATTTATTCTCTCTCTCTCCCATCCCCACATATCTCGAAAGCTTTGCTCATGTTCTTTTTTTCAGACTATTTTCTCTCTGTTCTTAATATTGAGTCTTTTTTATTGCCTTATTTTTATTCTTCACTGGTTTTCTAATTTTTTGGTCTTTGTCCTTCTATTCTACCATTGCATTCATCAATTAAGTTTTTATTTGAGTTATTGTATTTTTTAGTTTTAAAACTTCCTTTGATTTTAAAATATCTTTTATTTCTTTGCCGAGACATTTTATTTTTTATTTGTCTCAAGCATGCTTATAAATTGCTCAGGGAAGTATTTTTTTATGATGGCTGCTTTAAAATCTTTGTTGGGCAATTCTAAAACCTCTATTATGTTGCTATTAGTGTTTATTGATTGTATTGTTTTTATTCAAATTATTTCCTGTTTCTTGGCATATGGAATAATTTTCAATTGAAACTTGGATATGCTGGGCACTACGTTATTTTCCTTAAACACTGTTCTGGCTGGGAAAGGGCACCTTACTATTGCCAGACGGGAGTGGAAATCTGGGCTCCTCACTTGGCCTTCAACGACTCCTGTGGGACGCTCGCCATTGTTGCTGGGCAGAGGTGGGATTCCAGCTCCTCACTAGGCCGGCTCTGAAGCTTCTTGGCTGGCAGAGAAAGAGGTGCCTTGTTCCTGCCCCTCACATGGCCTTTACTGACACCGGTGCGGGGGAGGTGGTGGGTGTATGTGGCGGTTTCATTACCACTAGGTCTCCTATGCAACCAGGTCTGCTGAGGGGGAGGGGTAACTTCATTATTTCCCTGTGGACTTGACATCCAGGTCCCATTCGGTCTTCACCTATAAGCCGAGGAAAGGTGACTTGTTACCTTCCAGTGGGGATGAACCCCGGGCTCCTTCCTTGACCTCCTGCGTCAGGACCAGGCAGAAACATCAGGAGCATCTCACTGTAGCCTTTTGAGGGTGGCGAAGGGTTGTTCCCACTCAGCCTGTGCTGGCAGAGGCGGGGTGGGGCCACAGCCTTTTCTCTGTGGTACAGCAGAGCAGCAAATGTCCGCACGTTTTCTGTCTTGCTAGGCTCCCCTTTCCTGGTTCTTTGGTCTCAGAGAAAAGGGCTTTTGTTGGGAGTTTGTCTGCCTTCTGATCTGTTTGCCACCGTCTTCTGCTCCAAGTCTGGTGTATATGAAGCAAAAAACAAGCCCAGGGAGCTCCTCACTGTGTTGTGAGGCCAAGTCCCTAGCCAGTCCGCCCTCCTTTCTCTACCTCTCAGTCTTACTAAGTTTGTTTTACATCTCTGTCCAGGGCTTTTAGTTGTGCATGGCAGGAAACATGCAGACAAGTATGTTTATTCCATCTTCCTGGAATGGAAATCTAGCCCTCTTTCTGAACCCTCACCAAAGTTATCACAATGATCTAAATTGGGGCCTGGGATCCTGGGGGAGGGCAGCTTTTGCAATTTTTTAGTTTAACTTTTTATACTTTATTTGTGAAAATATACTTAACATTTAACATGACTTAACGGCCAGGAACTACGCAGGCCGTGTTACAAATATCCTCTCACTTAACCTTCACCATCACCGTTGCACGCACACTCTGATAACCCTGAATTCACACGTCAGAAAACCGGAGCTTGGTCAGCAGCTTACCAACGGTGGTGGAGGGTCAGTGCAGGGCTGGGCTCTGACCCTGCACCTGACTTGAAAGCTTCTACCGAGAGGCTAATGGCCACATTCTTCCGTCTTGGCGGCCTGGCAGGCTGCTGGCTTGTTGATGGACTGTTGACTAAAAGAGTTATGTGGTTTGGCCAGGATCTTACGTGCTGTGGTCGTTGGTGCTGTTCAGGACTCCTTCTGACCCGGGAGGTTACTCGGGGACAATTCTTAGAAAGTCAAGGGTTGAACCCGGGTTCTCTGGGCTGTCTCCTCTCTTTTCCAGCCTCCAAACCCAGCCAGATTGTTTCCTCTGCAGGGGCTCTGTCCTATCTGCACGCCTCACAGGAAGTTGAATTTGTTTAAAAGTTTGACCACATTGTTTGCACTAGCACCTGACTTTGTACCCCTGAGTCTCTAGACTTGACGGTAATCTGCCTCCGTGTTGGGAGCCCGCTCACTGCCCATGAATGCCTGTAAAGGGTGATTTTCCCCTTTCATAGCTTGCTGGGCTTTTAGCTCTGGAGGCCTGGTTTAAAAACAAACATCTAACATTTGTCTTGGACCTTAACCAACCCCACCAATCTAACTTTCTCTTTAAAGTGCGGTTGACTCCAAAGTATGTGGTGAAGAAAAAAAAGGAACACCCTTCACACTTCACGCCTCTGTCCCGGGCTGGGGCTGAAAGCCCACTTTCAATGCTGCTGCCTGTGTGGGGCCAGCTTCTACCGGGGAAGGGGCTTGGGCTGCGGGGAAGGCGATGGCCCGGTATCAAAGAGATAGAGCTCAGAATTTACAGGGCCCTAGGGTGCACACAAACACACGGGATATTCCCTGCTTCCCACCCCCACATTTTAGAGCTGTGACGAACCCCCAGGCAGAAAGAATACATTGAACTTGAGATGAGTAAGGGCCAGGGCTTTGGAATCCAAGATACGTTAGTTCAGTCTCAGGTTTTCCACATATACTTGTGTGTCATCGGAAAAGTTCAGTAATCTCTTTGAGCTCCAGCATCCTTGGTTGTGCAATGAGGGCAACAACACCTGACTCTCAGGGTTGCTCTTGTGAGGATCATATCAGAGGTGCAGGGAAGATGCCTGGTACGTAGTGAGCACTCTGTAAACACTGACAGCTCGTGACGGGATTAAAATGCTAAAAATATTTTCGTGTGTTCTGTGTTTATCATCCCTTTAATCATCCCTACCATTCAGTGGGTATGATCTTCCTTTGCCCTAGAAGGAAACTTCAGCAGGTACATCTTATCAACATCTTATTACCGTATTTGCCATGTATTATGTGCACATTTTTGCCCAAATTTTTGAGGGAAAAATAAGGATGCATGTTATACATGGATAGTACCTGAAATACCCTGTATCTGTTCTTGTGTTTTGTAATTATTTGTTACATGAAATTCCTTGTACAATAGTATGTTCAAAAATAAGTGCTAAAATTCCTTTTGAATACAAAAAACAAGTATCTAAATATAAATAAATTAAACATTGAATTAAAAAATTAAAATGAAAGATTTTTTTCCTGAAAGTTTGGGCCAAAACCACGGGCGTGCATTATATATTGCAAAGTACAGTAAATCTAACAGCCTCAATTCAGAAACTGCAATGTCCTGTCAAAGACAACCAAAATTCTGAACTAGATAAATTGACTGTCAAATCTCCTCCCCTCCTTTGGCTCAGGTGAAGCTGGCAGTGGAAGGGAAGTCGAAATGTGCTTGGTATCTCTATTTTTCGGCTCTAGCTTCTCATCCCCCTCGCTCCCCTCCTGGTTGGTTTCTGTTCCCTCCATGTGTGGGAAGTGGAGGGGAGTGGTCAGACCGTGTGTGTGTGTGTGTGTGTGTGTGTGTGTGTGTGTGTGTGTGTGTTGGGAAAACAAGGAAAGGTATTTCTTGACTGGAGACGTCCCCAGGTGGCTTTGTGCTTTGGGTTTATAAAGCACCCTCTACTCGTGGGGACTTCACTGGGTTCTTTAGTTGTTCCCAACACACTCCCTTCTGCAGACCCTGGACACAGTGGCTATATGTATATTTTTTATCTACAGGGCCCATAAAAAAGGAAACCTAGATAATATTATTTCCTTTCCTAAAAAGGGTGAATCCTTCTGATTACTTCTTTGGGTATGCTAAAAGTACAGGTGTATTTGGTGCAAATCCAAATCACAAATAATTTGAGGCAAACCATCACCTTGAAGTGGTGGATGAGAATGGAAAATGCTGTGTTAAGAAAAACACACTCACTAAATTTTTGCACAGTGTGTTGCAAATGAGGGACAGCATACTGAAGGCACCACAGGTGATGGCAGTGAATGTGTCTGGAACTGTCAGGTAACATGTGCCTCGTGTGCATTCCCGAGTCTCCAGACTCCTGGCCCGGTGTGGGCAGTTGCTTACCGCTCTCCCACAGGCCCCAGCAGTCCCGCACTGTTGACCTCCTCTGTGTGTCTGGGCCTCCTCTGTCACTTAGGTGAAATCCTTTGACAGAATTTACAAGCTAGCCCCACTCTGCCTCTCTCTCTCCTGAGCTGATATCATCATACTTGGGAGATGCAATATGTACCCTGTGCCTTGACAAACTGGGAAAGTGAATTGATTTCCATGCAGCCACCTCTGGTCACCAAGATGATGACATAGGAGGCTCCTGACTGTCCCTTCTGCCACGGGTGAATATGTAACTACACACGAGTCAGTCTCCCTTTGAGAGAAACCCAGAAACTAAGCTGCGTAACTTCTACACATCAAGCGCCTGAGAAAATACCCACAGTGCAATGCATAAGAAGGACTCTCATTACAAACTCCCCCTGCAGGGCAGGGCCTCACAATTGGGAAGCAACCCCCAATTCCCAGTTTCTCCCTGAGCCGTGAAGAACTTGCGGCTCACATCTAGGACCCCAACTATGAAAGCTGCCACCTGAAGGATGGGCCTCCAAATCTCAGAGCTCTGAGAGCCTATGGGACTTGCACTCACAAGTCCCGCAGGACTATTCTAGACAGAGAGACAGCTGTTACCAGAGCGGGTGCACAGATACCTGCTGGCCCTGGACTCTGAGCTCAGGATCTCTCCAGCAGTGTGAGCTGGCTGCAGGCTGAGCTCCGAGCTGGCCCAGGGAAGGGGCCTGCCTGTCCTCCCCATTGGGCTGGTGCCTTGTGTGCTGGCTCAAATGCAGCACACACCTAGTTCTCACCCTCGGGCTCAGGCCAAGGGGCCTCACCCCCCTGCAGCCTCTGTGCAGCTCCAGCTGATGACTTCTGGCTGCCCATTATCTTATTCAAATGGCTTAGCTCTCAGGAACATCTGCCCTGCGGCAGAGCATGCTGTGATATTTGCAGTGACTTACGGTCAGACTCTTCCGGGGACAGATTAGGCTTACAAAGGGACAGAAGCCTGAACTTCTGCTGCCTGGGGAAAGACAGACAGACCTTCTTCAGAGAGCAAACAGACCTTCTTCTTACCTTTATCCATGGCCCCAAAGTGTAGCAGGGCCTTGGGGCTCTGCCTGGCTCTCTAGCCTCTGATACCTCCTGTGCTCTCCTCTTCTGGCTCTGATGGAGGGACAGGAGATCGTAAGTCGAGGCCAGTTCTTCCTAAACATGGTGGGCTTCTGAAAACACAGATTGCTGGGCCTACTTCTAGAATTTCTGATTCAGCAGGTCTGGGGTGGGGGCCAGTGATTTGTGTTTCTGACAAGTTTGCAGGCAATGCTAGTACCGTTGGCGTGGGAGCTCCACTTTGAGAACCACTGGTTCTGACCTGGAATGAGGATCCCTTCTGGGAATGTTAGAGGGGTGCTAGAGCAGAAGTAGAGGATCAATCAGCCGATGAAAAATCGATTTGGGCGAGAAAACTTCGAGATGCTGAGTTCTAAGCAGAGATTGCAGGGACTCAGTGTGCCAAATGCCAAGTTGTTCTGGAGTGCAGATCTCTGGAGGTTGTGAGTGGGCTTGAGGCAAGTTGCACTTATTGATTTAATATCAGAATCTGGGTAAAGAGGCTGCTGTGTTTGGTTTGTGGGCACACAGATGGCTGTACCTGAGGTTGCCCATGGGTGTCTATTGTTGAGTGTGGTCGGCCCCGTGAGCATCCTGGGCAGGGTCTGCAGTGCAGAGGTTGAACCAATGGTCTTCTGAGGTAGCAGAGAGACCCCAACATTGACTCCCTACCTCTGCTCCTCAAGGGCTCTGCCTTTGGACACCTTCTCCCCATCTCCTACGCACACACTCCCAGAATGAATGAGGTGTTCTCCGCCACAGCAAAGCACCCCCTTGGAATCTGATGGGAAGCTATGGAGCAGATCTCAAAGCTTGATGCGGTCTCTGAGTCTGCTGCACGTGCATCTGTTCTGGTGGCCAGCTCCTAGGAGGCCATGTGGTCTTTGTTCCTGTTTCCCAAAGTGCAAGGTGCAGTTTCAGCTGAAGCAGAAGTGACTCGGAGGTCTGAGGTGTCAGTGCCAATGTGGAGGGGAGGAGATGGCACCTGGGCAGACCTAGCCTCTCCCCCTTCAGCAGTGCCGAAGGTGGTGGACAGTGAGTCAGCTGGCTGAAGCCACCTGGCACACGAGAGGCTGACCTGCAGTGAGAGTCTCACTACTGGATCTTAGGAAAAGTGGCACTCTACTCTGAAAGCCATCCCGTGAAAGCATCCCAGTCAGGCAGCTTGGGGAAGGCCAGGTGAGGCCACCTCTCCCCTCGCAGATGCTCCCTGTGCCTTGCTCCTTCCTGGACCTTTCTACCGCCTCCTCTTTTGATCCAACCCTTGCTTGTCCAGCTGTGGAAATTCTTCCTTCCCTGGCTGCTGCCTCTCGGATGTGGGATTTGTGGCCAGTGTGGAGAGTCATTGGGATGGCGTGTCAGGAGGAAAGAGGTGGTAAATTCCCTGTTTGCTTTTTGGTGTAGCTGGGTCTTGCAGAGGGAGACAAGTGATGGAGGAAACATTGAGACTCAAGAAAGTTATCCACTTGCTCAAGGGAGCTGTTAGATGGCGGAACTGGGATTTGGTTCCAGGAACTTGTGGTCCCCAGGCCTAGACTCTGCTTCCTTTACCTCCCAGCCCTCCTCATCTGAGCTCTCTTCCAAGGCCCTTCTTAGACTCACCAATGTGGGTGGGGATAACAGGAGGCCAGGGTGCCTTTGCACATTATTTGCCTGCACCTGTCCAGATGACACATCTCTCTGTATGCGTCAGTCAAGATTTAATTAGGGAAGCAGATCCATTATGAGTTATGGGAGAAGAGATTTCTCATAGAAATGGATTCTTATATGATGTGCAATGTGCTGAACAGAGTGGAAGTTATGGTCAATTTGAGAAGCCCAGTTGCCTAAGTGGCCCCTTGAAGTGAGAGCAGGTGGGGAAGGTGACCTGAAGCCAAGTCTGGTGGTGGCCTGGGGTGCCCCCTGGAGGGCAGGGCTGGTGATGAGAAGAGAAGCTGCCCAGGGAGCAGAGGATGAGCAGGGACACACTGGATGGAGTGGTGGCCTCTGCCTACTTCTGCCTCCGAAGCCATTGCAAGTCCCGCTTCTGGCCAACTCTAACCCAGGAACCATCCAGGGCCGTGGATTCTAGGAAACGGCGCCAGTGTAACCACGTTGTCAATACGACAATTGCCACAGTATGTTTCTGAGTTTCTGGGTGACCAGTAGTCAGTGTCTTTAACCCCCCCACCTGCTTTCACGGACTCCTAACCCTCATACCAGAGGGAGAAAGAGACAGAGCCCTCCAGGGCTCCAAAAAAGTCTCTGGGAGAAGCTGCCTGACACAGACACCAGCTGATTTTCCTTAAAAGGCAAAGTCCTCGGGGCTGTCCCTGAGCAGACTTTGCCCTGCGTCCTATAACTAGGGGACCAAATGCCCTAGTTTGCCTCAGTTCCAGTTTACATATGTCGTCCCAGCATAATTACTAACAATGCCTCCTTGCATCCTCAAGAACAGGCTGGTTTGGATGACCGATTTTACAGGCACTTGGCTGTTAGCTCCACGTTGAACTTGCACTTGCAGATGAGAAGTGGGGAAGCTGAGGACAGAGGAGTGGGGCAGCTGGGAATCCTTGGAGCCCCGACCTCCTGTCCCCTGCCTCTCAGCCCTGCTGGGGTTACCATGGGCATGAGGTGACTGCTCTGTGAAGACCTGCAGCCAGACAGGGAGAAAAAGTAGACTAGGTCCCCCCTGTCCCAGTGCCCCCCTGTTTTCCCAAAATTTCAGGAAAATACCTGCCATGTATCCCGTCCTTCCAATGTGTCCCCAGTCCCCAGCACCGGGGTTTGGGGTTTGATCACATGGCTCAGTGCCTGCCAGCAAGCTCAGCTCTTCCCTATGCTCACAGACTGAGCTGCCCAAGGGCTGATGCTGCACTTCTGACCTCACCATTTTCTGAGACTGTCACTGTGGGGGGAGTGGCGAGCCCAGAGAGAGTGGGGGCTGAGGGGGCATGGTGTCTCAAGGAAGCCCCTAAAGTGCAGGAGCCCAGGCTTCTCCTAGGAGGAGTCCCACTGGTCCTGGCGCTGTGGTGGCCCAGCCCCTCAGAGCTCAGAGGTTGTGGAGAGTCTTCCTGTGGAGGCGGAGCGTGGCCAGTGGCTTCTCTGTAGGGGAGTGAGCTACCTGTTTGAGAGTGGTTTCTCTCTCTGCACAGTTCCTTTGTTGTTGTTGTTTTTATGCAAAATGGAGCACTTAGGCTGGTAGCCGCCCAGTCTCTGAAACCAGGCAGACCCCGAGTTTGCATCTGAGCTCCATCCTTCACTAGCTGTGTGATTGTAGATCAACTGCTTAACTTCTCTGAGCCAGAGAGGCTCTTCTTCATGTCCTGGGGAGAATAATCATTGCCCTGCAGGCTGGCGTTTGGATGCCATTAAACAAAGGTGCTGCACAGGGAAGGCACTAAGTTACCATCTCCTTGAGGCTCAAGGCTGTTGGCTTAGTCAGTTTTAGTTCTGCACCCCTGTCCTCAGCCAGCACAGCTCCACCTGACAGTTTTCCTGGAGAACCAGTGTTTGACTACGTCAGTGGTTAATTGAAATTCAGGACTTTTCCGATCTCTTTCCTTCAGGTCACTAGTTTACTACGTGAATGAGTGAATGGAATGGATGAAGACATCACTAGCTTTATTAAAGGTGGTATGTGCTGTGGGGAAACAATGAAGAGAATCTCAGTATCTTGTCTGCTGCCACAGCTTTCCAGCGCTAGTAGGAGAAAACAGGTGAATTCATCCAGCTGTCGTAGATACTATGAAGGTTGGGCCCAGATAATGGGGGGATTCGAGAAGAGAAACTTCGATTTTGTCTGGGGAAGGGAAGTAGGGATGGGGCCTTGGACAAGTGACTTAGGCTCACTGAGCTCAGCTTCCTACTCTACAAATCCGGGTCAGCACTGCCTGCTTCCCCAGGATGATTCGAAATAGTGAGACATTATCTGTACAAATCAGTCAGCGAGTGCCGGACACTCAGTAATCTGTCATAGCCACTTGATGATGCCGGTGTTTTCTCTTTCTTACGAAAGTATGTTTTTTGTTTGATTTGATGGGAGCTAATCCATTACTTAATTGTTTTTTAATTGTTTAATTGTTTTTTTTTCCTTTACCATTTATCTCCTTTATACCCCCTTCCACATCCACCCACCCCTCTCCCTCACAGTCACCACACTGTTGTCTGTGTCCATGAGTCCTTTTTCTCTCTGGCTCTATCTCCCCATCCCCCACCCCAGAGCTGTCAGCCTGCTCCCTATCTATGAGCCCGTCTCTATTTTGGTTGTTAGTTCAGTTTGTTCGTTAGAGTCCACATAGAAGTGAAATCATATGATATTTGTCTTTTTCTGGCTGGCTTACTTCACTTAGCATCATGTTCTCCAGGTCCTTCCATGCTGTTGTTGCAAAAGGTAAAATTTTCTTTTTTTACAACTAAGTAGAATTCCACTGTGTAAACGTCCCATAGTTGTTTTATCCACTCATCCACCGGTGGACACTCGGGCTGCTTCCAAATCTTGGCGATTATAAATAATGCTGCAGTGAACATAGGGTGCATATATTCTTTCAAAATAGTGTTTTGGGTTTTTTCAGGTAAATTCCCAGAAGTGGAATCGCTGTGTCATAGCCCGTTCCATTTTTTAATTTTTTGAGGTATAATTTAAAAAATTTATTGATTTTACAGGGAGAGGGCAGGAGAGAGAGACAGAGACAGAGAGAGAGAAACAGTGACTTAGTGTTCCCCTCATTGATGCATTCATTGGCTATACTTGTACCTGCCCTGACCGGGGTTGAACCGCATGTTGGCACATCCGGAGGGTGCTCCAACCAACCACCTGAGCTACTGGCCAGCGCGTGCTGGTGTTTTTTTCTCGGTCATGCCCCAAATGTACCTCTGTTGCTCTGTTCAGCATCCTCGAGGAATTGCTGGCTCATTTCCACTCTAGTCTTCTTCAGGTTTACGTTGAAATGCTTTCTGTCCGCCTTTTATCCTGAGCGAGTACTTTAACACCCTAAAGGAGTCCCATTTCTCCATGAAGGCCCCCCACCCCCACCCCCCCAGAGCCCTCTGTCTCCTCTGAGTGCCCTCCCTGGCTTGGAATTCGTTACACATGGCTTTGGATTGACACAAAAGACTTGTGACTTATCTCTCCAGCGAGGGGGTTGGATCCTTGTAGACAGGAAATCTTTCCTTTTCGTCTCCTCCCAGTACAGGTGCTGGGTCGTGCACGCAGTGGTATCCAATGGCAGCTTACAGAAGGTCGGATGCATCCTTCCCTCCAGCGCCGACTTTTCGTGGGAACTTGAGAACGGCAGGGTGTTTACTCCTCAGCTGCCTCTATTTCCCAACCATAGTCTAGAGATTGCACCTGCCCTACCCCCCACCGTCCTTTCCCAACAAGGAGTTCTGGGGTTGCAGAAACTGGTAAGATGCAGTGACCCCAGCATCGGAGGAGGATGCAGAACGCTGCCTCTCAACTAAGTCAGGAGCCTGATGCTGAAGTGTAAACACACTTCCCAGACAAAATACCTCGTGGCAAAGATTGGTGGCCACCTTGGCCTTCTTTGTCATTTAAATCTGATAACAAAGAGCAGCCATTTCCCAGCCAAGGACAAGCCTCAGCTGGAGAGGGGCCACATTTGGGAGTGCGCAGGGGGGAAGGTGGGCTGAATCTTCTCCAGGTTGAGCCCAAAGAGTTGGATAGTCGGTAGAAGTGGAGGTATGGGAACTGCATGCACATTACTTTTTAGCTGTGGCATTCGCGCTTCAAACTAATGTTTACTTATCAATTCTTATATAAAACAACCCCAGGTGGAGCTGCTCTGGGGGAACCCGAGGGCGAGGAGAGGGCCCGTGGAAGCGGCACCAAGCACGCTCATGAAACCACTGGTATTTAAATCCCATTCTTCTTGCCTAAAAAGGAGGATGACTGGTATATTTTTTACCCCTAAATAGTGCCTGGCTCAGACAGGCTCTGACATTTATAGTGCCCATTTGAATTCCACATTTTACAACATAATGGTGGTCTTTTCGCTGAAGGCTCCTGCTGGCCTTCCGGCTACCCCCAAAGCACTTGAGCATGCCCTGGGTGAGGCAGGAGGGTCTGCACCCTCCGAAATGACAGTGTTAAGTGAACTGCATGCTGAATAGCTTTGTTTCCGCCCACAGGCAGAGAGGCAGCAGGGTGCCCCCGAGAGGGGGGCTCCTGTGTGTAGCACAGTGTGTGAGGTGGGTGTCTGTGTGCGGCCTGGGTGGGGAGAGAGGCCTGAGGGTGGGGGTGTGTACGTCCTGCTGTGTGTGGTCCTTGCAGCCACGCAGGCCAGACTCTGGTTTGAATGTCACTCTCAGCGTCGGAGGCGTTTGGGCCGCTTCCAGCAGAGCCGGTTGGTGTTGAAGGGTCTGGATGATGGCTGTGGGAATGGCACCAGCCTGCCTGGCCGCCAAGGTAGCTGGTTTCCTCTGAGTCCCTGGGAGCAGGCAGAGGTGTCACAGGCTGTGTGGGAAAGGAGGGACGCCCAGGGGTGGAGGGCGGGACGCCCAGGGCGTAGCCTGGGAGGGGCCAGGAAAGGATGCAGAAGTGAGCGTCTTGGGGGAATAAGGAGAAAAGGGCTTGAAAACCGGGATAAGGCATTTCTCCAGCACTTGGCTCTCTTTATCTCTTAAAATTAAAGCCAGGCCTCGACTGGAACGTTTCACTTCAGATTCTGCTGGGAAATTAAAAAGAAGTGGATAGTGAGTTGGACTTCTCTGCCTCAGTTGACAGTATATGTGCTGGGCAACATAATAATTTGGTATTTATTCGTTCATCACTTGGTTATTGAGTACCTACTACGTTCCAAACCCTGGCTTAGGGACAGATAACATAGAAGTCACGGCATTTGCTCTCATAGTCCAGTGAAGAATGCAGACAAATAAAAATATGATGATATGTCATCATATTATTCATCCTGAAAAATATCAGTAGTGTGTTATCTATAATACATTTATTAATATATAATATAGTACTAGTTTTAATATACTAATAACATACACATTTTTAAGTATACAATAATATAATTTATATGTATAAATTATATAACTGTACATAGTTAATTGATAGTATATATACATATACACTTATCAATATGCATATATTCTATAGCATATCAAATTATACATATAATTCATATTCTGTGTTTGCATATATATGTATATATACACATACAGGTATGTGCCACTGCCCTGCGCCTCTGTTAACTCAGATCATCCCTGCAACAACTCTCTGCTAACAAGTGGCATTACTGCAGCTGAACTGGGCCCTCGTCCCTGGGTCTCTCTCTTGATTACCCTACCACACAGCCTCTCAATAGAGGTGGACACAGGGTGCACGAGGAAAGCAAAAACAAGAATATTTAACTTGGCCCCAGCAAGTTGAGAGCCTTCACAGAGAACAAGTCTTGGAAAGACCGAGTTTCCAAGATTGTGCCTCCATCTGTGTTGGGGATGGAGAAGGAGGGAGAAAGGTATTCCAAGAAAGGAATCAGACTTCGCAAGCATGAAAGCACAGGAGAGCAGGGCGCCTCATTGTCAGTCAGCCCAGGCCAGGTACAGGAAGCCAGAGCACAGCCTGGACTCTCCAGCCCAAGACCTCGGGTCCCACATCATAGAAGGCGGTGTCAAGGCCGCCCAGACTCGTGCAAGGTTCCTGTCAGCTGACTGGAGTCTCGGCTCCAGGCACAGCTGATGACAACAGTACTGAGTCCAGCCAGTGTGGGAAGGGAGGGCAGGACAGTGGGGGAGGTGGGGAGCCTGTCCACTTCCCAGCAGTGATGCCCGCCATCCCAGCTGCCAGCTCTTTGCCGGAGGGGTCAGCACAGCAATGGGGAGGGGGCCATTTAAGGAGCTGTCTGTGATATTGCTCAACCTCCGGCACGTGGAGTCCAATTGCCTGGGTCAGCTGGCCATCTGCCTCTTGTTTAGTATCCCTACTCCTGGGAGTCCTGCTCTCTGGCCCATCTGTCCAGCTGAAGGGGAGGTTTGTAGGCAGAGGAGGCCAGTCTCCTTGTTCTTGCTGTTTCTCTAACTAAACAGATGCTTAGAACAAATAAACAGTCCAGGAAGCATTGGAGGGGTTGTGTCAGGCTTAGTTGAGACATGCTGTCCATTTTGAAGACTGTGGATGGGCTGGAGGGGAGCAACATCCAAGGCCAGACCACATCTGAGAGCATATGAAGGCCAGGGTTCGCAGACCATCCATAATGACAGTATCCAATATTTGTTTAATGCTTCACAGTTTCCAAAGTCGCCCACCCACCAGCCAACTAAGAGTTAATGGGAGCCTCGCCTTCAAGTTCTCGGACTCTGCCTGGGCGACTCTCTCAGCCTGGGTAGGTTCGTCTAGAAAACATTACATTCCCCTGGGAAACTGCAAGCTGCGCTTTGATTGCAGGAGTTTATTGATAACAGCTCCCTGGCTTCCTTTAGGAGAATGGGCTGGAGGCAACCATAGGACAAAGCTCTGTTTTGCACTGCGGACCGGTCCCTTGTCAGACCTTGACTCTCCTGGGGCAGACACTGAACCTGACTGGGCAATCAAACAGACCTGGGCTTTTGGACTCTTGCCTGCACTGAGCAGGACCTTGGATGAATTCCTTCACTTTCCTGGGCCTTTTGTTTCCCCCTCAGTGAAATGGGAATAGCAATGTCCTGCTCATGAGATCTTGTGAGGATTCACAGGGGAGCACTCAACAAATGTGACTTCCGTTTCATTGTTCCCCCCGGCTTGTTCCTCAAGTCTCATTTGGCAGGAGAACCACATCCAATTGCTTGGCCTCTTTCTTTGCCCTGTACTTGCTTCCTCCTTTTTAAGTTGCTCCATACTCTTAACCAGCCCCTTAGTCACCTGTGAGACTGAGCACTTGCTTACTGTACAGCTCCCACCCAAACATGGCAGGAAACATTCAATGGGCTTGGATGAGATAACTGCATACCGTGCTTGGCAGAGTGGTGGCTTGCTAACCTGTTCAGTACATGTTAGCCATTACTACTGTCGTCAAGTGGGTTTTATGAAGGAAAGGCAATGATTCACAAATCTTGGGGCTGGAGGGGGTATTTGTGGATATTCAGATGTGGAGTAGATCCCAGTACTAACTCACTCACTCATTCATTCATTCATTCATTCATTGATTTACTCAACAGACAGTTTTTGAACCCTTCTAAGTGCCAAGAACTGCATCAAGTCTTGATAAGGTGAGGAAGGCACAGTGCCAGCCACCAAGGAGCTCAAGGTCTAGCTGGGGAGACAGACACATAAATAAGGTACAATACATGTGGCAAGTGCAATAATGGAAGCTTGCATGGCCTCGAAGGGTCGGCAAATACTCTGTGTAGTTGGTGGTGTCTGAGCTGAATGTGAAAGAAGTAGAAGCTAGTCAGGCGCAGTGGCGATTGTTGGGTGTGGGCCCTGGAGGGTGGGGCAGGCGTTCCTGGTGAAAGGGCCGAAGAACAACCTGCCTTCAGAGAGCTGTGCAGTGGGGAGGAACCTGGGGGAAGCTTTTGAGATTGCTCCCTTTCCCAGGTCCTTGCCTGAGGGTCATGGGAGGGAGATCACTCACATCTCCGAAACATGTATTTGCTGACAAAACATTGGCATAAAGGGAATTAAAAAGCAGGATATCATTTAAAACTAAGTCATCTAGAGTGTGAAATGCATGTGGGTTGAGTGTGAGTGTGTCATCTCCCAGAGGGAAAATGACTGAGTTGTGTGTTACGAGCAGAGTCCCATGTGGTGTCTGTGGCTAACACAATACAAATGGAATAATTTTCTCAGTTGCCTGCTCACTTCCCTGGGAGGGCATGGCGAGCTCCCAGCACTTCAAGGGTTAGATGGGCACCTCACACCCAGCAGCAGATTTTTTTCTGACGCATTTCCTGTTATCATTCAGCATTTGCCAGGATCCTTGGTCGTAAAGAAAAGAGAACAACTTGATTAACTTAAGCAGAAACTGAATTTACTGGATGGGTATTTGGTAGCTCTTGGAATCTAAGGGAAGGCTAATGGAGCAGCCTTGGGCACACACGACAGGAGACAAAGCCCAGCTAAGGTGCTTCCCATGGGAGCGGTGGGCTTAGCGTGCTGCTTCTACAGTCATGCTCCTGGACACGACTGGCCCTAGAAGCTAGTCATCACAAGAACGGTCTCCTGATCATCTCTAACTGATGCTTAGCTTTTAGCTTAGAGTTAAACACCTGTGGAAGTTTCTGGTTGGCCACACTTAGGACACATATCCTTTCTCTAATAGACAGTAAAGGGAAAGAGGAACATTATAGCCTCTTTGACTTCCATGAGCAGAAGCCCTGTATTCCATCTAACTTGGGATTTCTTCCTTGAGCAGGAGAGTGTTTGCACGCTGGGTGGTCCCCTATAACAAGTATCTGCTATGTTCTTTGACCTTCCAGGCCTGGCCCCCAAAGACATTTGCTCTCCAAAGCTGCTCTCCTGTGGTTTCATAGCGAGGCCTGAGGGAGTAAAGAACTTCCTTGGTCACTCTCAGGAGCATCCATCTCTTGATTTCTCGAATGGTCTCTTCCAACTCTATCCCTGAAAATTGGACACCATTTCACTTTGAGTGAAAAGAGATGCAGCTGCCTAACTATAAACGAGATTTCCTTTTCCCCTGACAGATTTATGCCAGCAGCCTTTTCCTGTCTTCTCCTGTGTACATCAGAGGTAGGCAGGAGGCAAAGGGCCACGGAGTAGGTCTCCAAGTTTTTCAGCTTCTCCTGCTTTGACAGATGATGTAAAGCTTATTTTCATTGGTTAGGCCCAAGTTAAAAAACTCAGAGCCTTCCTCTCTCTCCCTCCCTTCCTCCTTCCCTCTTCCTCCCTCTCCTTCTTTCTTGGTCCTTTGAGGCATCTAATCTGGGTTGCTTCCGAACCCACCCTAGGATCAGAGGGAATGGTTGGGGAAACTGCATGGAGATGTAGGTTTTGAGCCTTTTGGGAATTTCAATGATATTTGCACTTGTTTACTATAATGAGAACATTTAGGAAGACAAGACTATAGTCTAGCTTCCAACCCAAGGCTTTGTAGGGTACACAGAACCCAGACTTCAAAGCTCCATCACCTTGTGCAACTTCAATGGCACAAACAGATGGCATTATCAGGTAGTAATTATTCATGACCTTTAACTCTGCTTTTTTTCTTCTCTTCCTCTCTCCCTGTCCCTGGGGCATGGTGACCTACATTCCTTCATTATCATACTTCCTTCTGTAGACTGAACAGACCCATTCCAGGACACTGATCTCTGTGAAATCTCTCCAGGGCTGGTGGGAACACACTCCCTGAATATGACTAGTTTCAGAAGCTTATCTTCTGGTACTTGCTCTTCCAAAGAAAAGACTTAGGTAGGAGGATACAAGGGGCAATCCAAGTATGTGTGAAGTGGGTGTTATGTGCAGACTCTTAGCCCACGCCAGGTATTGGGCTAAAATGGATGTTGTAAGAGATAAACTAATACATCCAACTTACCTTTCAGCCAGCTGTACTCAGGGTCATTTGTCATAGCCCTTTTATTTCCTACTTTGGGTCCAATCAGCTAGGACTCAGGTGGGGTTACCTGGCAGAATAACCATCACCTACAGCTACCTCCTAAACAGAAGCTGTGCACAGAGCAGTTTCACTGGAAGAGGGTGTGGGGCAACCCAGAGATCATGGCTGGCATTTCTGTTAGATGTTACAGTTTTAGTGAGGGATAGAGGTAGCTGTAGAGTTGTGTAAGTAGGCACGTGAATCTATGCAAGGTGTGTGTATTTGTTGAGTCTTTGGTTTTTTTTTTAAAGATTTTATTTATTTTTAGAGGGGAAGGGAGGGAGAAAGTGAGGGAGAGAAAGATGTGCAAGAGAAACATTGATTGTCCATGCCCCCACTGGGGACCAAACCCACAACCCAGGCATGTGCCCTGACTGGGAATCGAACTGGTGATCCTTTGCTCTGCAGGACAATGCTCAACTAACTGAGGCACACTGGTCAGGGTGAGTCCTCATGTTTGATTCAGGTGGATGCTTGGGTTTGAGGCAGAGGAGTGGTGAAGGAGGGGTTGTGCTGGGGGAGGGGGAGGATGGGGGAACTGAGGGAGCAGAAAGCCTGCAGTAGGAGACGGGGGTGGCATGAGAACTGATTTTACAGATGAACGAAGTTTGAAAATTCTTTGTGTGGTTACATTAAGAGGATAAAAACTTTTTAATGCTGAAAATGATTTTATTTTTTTCTCTTTTCTTGGTAGGTTCTTTTAATATAATGATTTGCCAAACTCGCTTTAAAAAAAAGCCCCTCAAATGGGTTCAAGGTGCAGAAAGCACAGCTGAGCTCCGTGGGAAGGAACTGTGTGCAGTTGAGGAGAGTGGGCTCAGCTGGTTTGGGGACATGTTCCCAGGCTGCTGGCCTCCTCCCCTGGCAGGGACTACAGCCCTGCCCACCCATTTGGCAAAGCTGCTCTTTATCTTTATCTTTTGTTTTTTTTATTGGCATTTTCTTTCTTCCCTTTTAACTGTGTCCAATCAAATTGGCACAGATGAGGCTTGGGGAGACCAGTTGGAGCCATCCCATTACTCCTGCCTATCAAATTCTGGGGTTCTTGTTTCCTGTCTCATCCTGTCTTCTGACCCCAGCTCACCCTGCCTCCACGGACATCGCCTTTGCCCCCTTCTTACTGCCTGCCTGGAACTCTACACATACGTTTTGAAAGTATTAGGAGAGAGGGTGGTGGCTGTGTAAGAGGCATAACAAAGCCATTAAGAGAAAGGGACATAATTTTACCCACATCACTAGCTATTTTGCTCCGTACTGTCCCCATTTCGTCGACCTAGACACTGAGTTAGGGGAGATGACATAAATGGCATGGTTGCTTTAACAAACTAGCGCCAAACTAGCGGCTTTAGTTATTTCCTTTCTTTGCCCAATTTTAGATACTGAGGGGACAGTTGAGTCATAGAATTTTATGGTTGGAGGGATCCTTAGAGAACATTGGCAGAAGTTCGTATAGTCCTTGGGGAAGGCCCCCCAGAAGTCGCCACTCTGCCTCAGTCAGAACAGTTCCAAACTTATGGATTTCATGTCTTGAGTTTTGGCAAGTTGGAAACTCCTCGGGCGTATTTCACCCACCTTTTCCGTTAAATAGATGAGTAAAGTGAGCCAGACAATGAAGAGAAAAGAAAACAAATGTCTTCAACCAAGAGCTCTACTTACTTGCAATCTTTTCATCGCTTAAATAAATTAAAAAAAAAACCCACGTATGAATCAAAGCCCAAACATTTTAATGTTTAGGTGACATTTATCAAGACAAGTGGAAATGCTTTACATAATTCTGGGGGAGGGAAAATTTTTTTTTTTTTGTTAAAAATGCCTTTTTTTGGCAGGTTGGAAGAAGACTGTTACCAGTGTAAATGGCCATGTTGTGGGCTAGCCTTCATTTTTATATTTTAAGGGCATAAATAGTGGTGACGCAGTGAGAGGAAACAAGGTCCACATGCTGGATAACACTGTTTAGGCTGCTGATTAAACTCCTTGGTTGGAGACAAGTGATTTTCTTAGGATGTTGAAAGTCACGGAGTTTGCGATGACAAACTCGTGAAAGAAGACCACCTGGTGGTGTATTTCCACTGTTGTTGTTCCTCTGCTAGAAATACTCTGCTTGTCCCAACCCTCAACTGAAAGATCTTGCTTGGACTCTAAGGGGCTGGTGACCACAGTGAACACCACACACACACACACACACACACAATCAGAAAACCCTGTCTGAAGCTCATCTACACTCTTGTGCAATGAAATCTGATGTCAACACATCCTAATAGCGTGCCTTGCCTGAGTACTCCCTTCTTGGGCAATGGTTTGAAACAGTAATTCAGAATCTTCTCGATGTTAGATTCCCAGACAGCAAAATCATCATTGCTTTCATCCATCCATCTAAAAGTATTGGAATATAGGGATCTTTTGATTATTAATTCTGGAGGAACCATATAAACCGTCTAGTTTAATAATTTCCAAACTATTCTCCAAGGGAAGAGCGAGAGGGAGAAAGGGAGAGAGGGAGGGAGTTAAGGGTAAAGGGGTGGTCCTAAATGGGCATCTTTAGTCTCCCTAGATGGGCTTCAGTCAGGGAAGCCACTAGGTAGTTGGCTGTTCACATCACAGTTGCCCGGCAGAGCTTTACAAACTGTAGTCACTGATACCCATGGATTTTACTTTGGTTCAATCCTGGTTGAAAGCTTTTTATCTGGCAATGGATTTTTTTTCTACATACAATCTGATTATATGCATGCATATATAATATATGTGTATTATATTGCCATTTATTATACAGGATAAAATATGTGTTACATAAATGAAATAGATGAAACCGAGAATGAATCTGACTGAAGAATAAGTGGAGGGCCCAGAGCGCTACCAGCTTGGCTTCCTTGATCTTTGGAGACACTTTCACGAAACTTTAGGATTTCAGAGACTCAGAATGAAAACCACTGCTCTGGACCACAGGTAGGTACCTAAAAGAGTTTGTGTAAATGGAATCTTTGCAGATGAAATAACATCTCATTTGCCCATGAGCATCTTCGGTGCATTTGGCCGAGATAGAACAACCATATGCAGACCACACGTAGGAAGTATTTTAGAGAGATGGTAAAATTGCCTTCTAATGAAGAAGCGTGGCTGCAGCCACTTGAGAGGCAAAGTGGGCAGACAAGCCAGGCTGTATCTGATCGTCAGCGGCTGGGGATGGTCTGGGGTGAAACTCCTTGTGGAAGGGAGAAGGGCTCCATCTGAAAGAGAGAAGCCAAGCTGAACATACCTCCAGGTACCAAACTAGTGGCAGCCAGGCAAATCCCCAGGGAAGTTGTCTTGGTTTAAGTGTGCCATGGAAAAACGTCGGCTGAGTGCCATACCGCTGGAAGTTCATTTTCTAACACTGTGCAGTGATTTGCTTGTCTTACTACTGACTCCTACTCTGGCTTCTCCTCTTACCCGCACACCTGGAGGAGGCAGTAGCAGCCTTCAATTCCATGAATTGCTGGGCTCCCCACCTCCCTCCAGGTCAGCTGGCCTCCTTGTCCTTTGCTCAGTCATTCTCTTTGGATGTGGAAATTGGGATTTCCTGAACGCTGTGGGGTAAAGTGGTGGGATTATATAAGGCAGAGTTGGAAGAAAGCATTTGGTTCTAGGTGCGAACTAGTGAGTCATGAGATTTAAATTTTTGAATCCAACTCTAAGATTTTCTTAATGAAAACCACCTCAGGAGACTTTATGGCTAATCTCATTGTTGCTTTTTGCTCTGGGGAAGTCTGTGAACACCTTGGGTTGTCACATGTGTACAACAGGCTGCTGGCAATGGGTTGACCTTCAGGAGATGCTATTTCAAACTCAACCTCCAGATTCTGGGTGGGTGGATTTTTCAACCCAAGGCACCTGCTTTATAGTAGAGCCCATGTCATAACTCACGTATGACTTACTCGGATGTTTGGCTGGGGGTAAAGGTAAAGACTTGTTTAAGAATAGATCTTTTCTCTGTGGGAAACCAAGAGACCTGTGGGGTAACGATCCTGGTCTGGGCCTCTCTAACACAGTTAATTAATTCTAACAACACATATTTCCTGTGTGTTGAACATACTAGGCAATGCTCTGACTGACTGAGATGATCCAATACGTAATACAGAGTGGGAGTGAAGAATTAATGATTTTAGAACGTAGTTACCAACCTGTAGTTCTGGAGGCACAACGCCAGGCATTATTCTTACATAAAATCCATTCTTGACTGTGGGGGGTTGTCCTTGAAGACCAGGTTGGGGGAAGGGAGGCAGTTCCTGGCCCTGTTCCCACATCTGTAATCCTCACAGAAGTTTGCCACGTCTCCCGGGTGGGCCTGCGTCTTTTGTTACATATTTGTTCCCAAACCCAGACCACTCTCATCCGAGCATGCGCCTGGAGCTGTTCAGTGTGGTGGGCAGGCCGTGGAAATCCTCAGGCCTAATTTGTTCTGCTTCCCTTCAGCCCCTCAGCCCTAATTTGTTTGTATTTGGAAAAAGAAATCTTCCATTATTGTCTATGCTTTATTTCCTGGAATTTGACATGAAAGCTGTCGTTGTTTTAGTTATGGTCTCCAAAGGAATAAACCATTTGTGCAGTAACAATGGCAAATATGGGTTTCAAACTAGGTTGACTTTTAAGTCTGGGTGTCTATTCTGCGAGAATTGAATGTGTGCTGAATTTGGGGTGGCTACAAGGGGGCTATATTTATTTTTAAACTCCTTTGGGCTGTAATGAACACCGGCTGCCTCGCCAGCAAGTGCATGCCCTTCTCCACAGAAAGCCTCGTAGACGGACAAGCTACAGTAACAGGCTTCACTCTTTCCCTTTCCCTCAATCTTCCTCAGCCCTCGATCACGGGTTGGTTGCTGCCTTCTCTCCTGACTCCTCTGTATGCACTTGAGACACCTCCTGGCACTTTTAATTTTGGAGGACCACGCGCAAGACTTCTCAATCACTCATTCATGGGGGCAGAAACGAGAGATCCTCTCTTGCGAAGGGTTGGCCCCATGCAGTCTCACCCTGGGGTGAGACCCAGCGTCTCTTCCTGTTGCATGTAGCTCCACTCCACGTCCAGACTGGGCATGATACCTTAGGTGCCAAGAACATCTCTTCACATGTGCTGTCTTATTAGGCATCTCCCACTCACCTTTTCTCCAGAAGGGTAGCACTGAATTAAAACTCTTACCTACAAGTTTATAGGCTGATGAGTCGGAGGCCTGGGGGGAGCAGAGATGCACCCGGGCAGAGAGCAGGGTGGCAGATAGCGTTGTGTGGGCCACCTCTATTGGTCTGGCTACATGAGAAAGTGGGAGAGTGATTTATTAGGTTCTGCCTTCATCTTGCATGCAGGATGCAGGCAGACGAAGGGATGCATTGCTTTTCCTCAGTAACAGACTGCTTTTGATGGGGACACTTCCTAGTTATTAAAAAATGGGGCAGTGAGGCAAGCTATAAGAACAAAGTTCCAGGTAGAGAAATCCAGATGAAATAAGGAGGAGAAGAAAGATGGGGTGGAGACTGCCTGGGAGAAAAAAAAATTAAAGAGAAGGAAAGAGAAGAATGTAAAAAAGATCGTTGAGATTGAATTGGAGAGGTGGAGAATTCAAAAGGGCTAGTAAAATGTCAGTAATGGAGTCCCAGAAAGCATAAAATGACTTTGCTCCCTGCTCCTCCTCATCCCCCGCAAAAGGGAGTGGGTTGGGGGAGGGGTTGACTGGGAGATTGAATTTACAGGTCATTGGACACCCCTGAAGCTGTGGGTAATGTGCATTTTAGAAAGATTTGGGCAAATTTCCGCAGGACCCTTTCAGAGATCATGATACAGTGTGTCTTGACTATGGAGGGGCGGGCTCTGTCGGACCCGAGAAATGTGCACAGCTGAGCCCTGGGTCCAGTTTCCATGTACTTCTCTTCCTTCCCTGGTTCCCACAATGCTTGTCTGGGTTCAAATGTATTTAGCTCTTCATTCAGAATAGTGATTTTTTTTTCTATCACTTACTCAGTTTGTTCTGGTGTATTTTCTCATTCCTCACAAGACTGTGAGATTCTTAGGGACCAGGAGAGTGATTTACTTTTCCTTTGTGTTATTCTCAGCCTTTTAGAGTGGTGGGCAAATGGTAGATATAGAATGATGGTGGGTAAGTGATGACCTTATAGGAGAAAACCAGCCTCCCTCCCTCCCTCCTGATACTCATCACAAACTCCCTGTGTGCCATGCTGTCCTAGGCCTCGGGAATGAAGAGCAAACAAAGCAACCAGATCTGATGAAGCTTTCATTCTGGGAGAGGAGGAAGACAAAACGATTACACAGATAACAAGCCACGTGGTGGTCAGTCCTATGAAGCGCGGAATATATATACGGTCATGTGATTTGGGTAGAGAGAAATGGGGGCAATCTCTGAGGGAGGAGCACTCCAGACATAGGCGACAATAAAGCCCCAAGGAGAAAGGTACCTGGTGTGTTTGGAGGACAGCAAGGAAGCTGGGGTGCCTCAGTGGAGTCAGGTTTGGGGGGTGGGTTTTCAGATGAGGTCAGAGAGGGAGCCAGGGCTTGGACCACACAGAGTTTTATAGCCAGGGTAGGAGAGTATATTGGATTCTACTCTGGGTGAGATGGGAGGCTCCTACGTGGAAAATAGACTGAGGGGCAAGTGAGGAAGCTGTGAAACCAGAGGGTTATTGCAATAGCTGAGGAAGAACGTGTGCCCTGGCTGGTGTGGCTCAGCTGGTTGAAGTGTTGACTATAAACTGAGAAGTTGTGTGTTCAATTCCCATTCAGGGCACATGCCTGGGTTGCAGGTTCGGGCCCCTGGTCAGAGTGTGTAGGAGAGGCAACTAATCCATGTTTCTCTCTCTATTTGATGTTTATCTCTTCCTCTCTCCCCCTCCTTTCCCCTCTCTCTAAAAATCAGTAAGCATGTCCTTGGGTGAGCATTAAAAATAAAAAAGAATGCGGTGTCTAGGACCAGGGTGGTGGTAGCTGAAGTGAAAGAAGTGGTTGGATTCTGCATCTTTTTGGAAGATGCTGCTGACATTTGCTGATGGGTTTGATGTGGGAAATTACAGAAGGTGAAGAGTTCAAGATCACTCAAGGCCTTTGGCCTTGGTAGAAGATGTGCGTGTAACTTGAGTGTAGTGACTTGGGAGTCGTTGTACACAGGCACCCTGAAATGAGCCTGGGCCTCAGGTTCCTGAATGACTAGTCTGGGATGATGAATTAATGAAGGATGGTTGTGCAACTATGCCTCAGGCCCAGATAAGGGTGGCATAAGGGAGGTTTGCTCATTTTATAAATAGTTACAGAGCACCTGTTATTTTTTAGAGCAGTTTTAGGTTCGCAGCGAAACTGAACAGAAAGTACAGAGATTTTCCATATGTCCCCTGCCCTCACATACACACAGCCATCCTTACTATCAACATCCTGCACCAGAGCGGGACATTTGTGACAGTCGGTAAGCCTGCACTGACTTACCGTAGCCACCCAAAGTCCACAGCTTACATCAGGAATCGCTCTTGGTGTTGTGCGTTCTATGAGTTTTGAAGATGTATAGCGACATGTATACATCATTACAGTGTCACACAGTATCATTTCACTGCCCTAAAATCCTCTGAGTGATTTGAGTTCCACCCTCTTATCCCTCCCTCCCTCCAGCCCCCTGCAGCCACTGATCTTTTTACTGTCTCTGTTTTCCTCTTTTCCAGAATAGTTGGGATCATATTGTATGTGACCTTTACAGATGGCTTTCTTTCACTTAGTAACATGCATTTAAGGTTCCTCCATGTGTTTTCATTTCTTTTCAGGGCTGAATAATATTCTATTGTTTAGAGGTACCACATTCACCTACTGAAGGACATTTCACTTGTTCCCAAGTTTTGGCAAGTATCAATTAAGCTGGTTTTTTTTTTAATTACTTTATTGTTGTTCAATTACAGTTTGCATTTTCCCCCCACCACTCTCCCCCCACCCCAGCCAATCCCACCCCCCTCCCCCGCTCCTACCCTCCCCCTTGGTTATGTCCATGTGTCCTTTATAGTGTTTCCTGGAAGCTGGTTTTGAACATCCATGTTCAAGTCTTGGTGTGGACTTAAGTTTTCAACTCTTTTTTGGGGGGTAAATACCAATAAACGTGATTGCTGAATCATATGTATGGTAAGAATATGTTTCATTTTGTAAGAAACTGCCAGGGCCAGGGAGCAGGGAGTTGGATGAAGGTGATCAAAAGGCACAAATTTGCATTTGTAAGATAAGTAAGTACTGGGGATCCGATGTACACGTGATGACTATAATTAACACTGCTGGGCGGTATATTTGAAAATTGCTGAGCGAGTAGATCCTAAAAGTTCTCATCACACGGAAAAAAATTTTTGAAAATTTATTTTCTCTGTATGAGATGATGGATATTAACTAAACTTGTGGTGGTAATCATTTCGTGACCCATGTAAGTCAAGTTTTTACGCAGTACACCTAAACGTGCAGTGCCCTATTCCGATGAAATCTCAATGAAACTGAAAGACAAAAATCCACCAAGCTGCCTTCCAAAGTGGCTGTGTCATTTTGCATCCCCAGCAGCAGTGAAGGAGAGCTCCTATTGCTCTACGTGCTTTTCAGCATTTGGTGTTGTCAGGGTTTTGGATTTTGGTTATTCTAATAGGTGTGTAGTGGAATCTCATTGTTTTAATTTGCGATTTCCTAATCACATATGATGTTGCGCATCTTTTCATAGGCTTATTTGCTATCTGCATATCTTCTTTGGTGAGGTGTCTGTTCAGGTCTATTGCTCATTTTTAAATTGAGTTGTTTATTTTCTTATGGTTGAGTTTTAAGAGTTTGTTGTATATTTTGAATAATAGTCCTTTATCAGATGTATCTTTTGTCAATTTTTTCTCCCAGTCTCTGGTTTGTCTTGACAGTGTCTTTTGCAAGCAGCAGTTTTTAATTGTAATGAAGTTCAGTTTGTCAGTTTTTTTTTTTGCATAGATTATGTTTTGGATGCTGTATCTAAAAAGTCATTGCCAAACCCAAGGTCATCTGGATAGTCTCCTGTGTTATCTCCTAGGAGTGTTATTGTTATGTATTTGTTTGGTGCCCTTTACAAATCTTCTATGGCTTCTGAAACTTTCCACTCACTTTTCCCGATGTTCCCGCCTTCTCACCTCTTCTTTAATATGCCATCTTACTCAAGTAAAAACATAGCTTACATCACAGCTCCCAACAGACTCAAGTTCTTATGTACAACAGATGTAAAAGGAGAGTATTTAACTTCCAATTAAGTCTGCTGGAAGATGCTGGGAGACTCAGGCCAACAGGCCAGCCCTTATTTTCCTGATTATTTGATTCACAGATGCGTACCTTCTCTTGGATAGCCCGAGCTTTTTTATATTATTGTGTCTGCCTTCCATTCCTGCCCCCTTCTCTTCCAATTCTACCCTTGGCTTCTCTCCCATTCTGACTGAGTCAGAAATAAACTGAGAGAGAACTGGCTTTTGAGCCCTTTTAGCCAGGGCTACTTTTTGTTGACAAAGTTCTGGAAATGATGACCGTGGAGCTGACTGGGATAGATCTTCCATCCACCTGCACCTCCACGGAGGTTGTGAGTTACACCCAAGTGGCCTCCGTGTCGTTTTGATCCTGTTTGCACTTAGGATTGATCGCCCATTTCTTCCAAACTCCGGTGCTGACTTTATAAACCTGAGAATATTGGGCTTTCATTCCCAGTGGCCTTTATTTTTGGCTTTGCTTTCCTATGTGCTGCACATAAACCTTTTTATGTTTTAATTAATTAACTAATCAATCAATCAATCAATCAATTAATTTTTTAGGGATTTAGAGGTTTAACTTTGGCTCTTCAGGGTAGGTTGCCTGTTTATGCACCATGACCCTGAGCACCCAGACACCCAGAAGTGCCATCATGGAGACCTTCTAAAGAACTGGATGTTCATCCTCCTGAAGCAAAGTTCAAGGTTGGCTCAGAGATCTGACACCTGCTGTATCCTTCACCCCAAAGGTAGCCATGGCCGTGGAAGAAGCTGGTATGTGCTCAGCTGAACAGATGGAGCTGAGGAGGAATCCTGGTGCCCACAAAGATGGGGTGAAGGCTGCACTTTGGGGAAACACTATCCTGCCAGCAAACTTTATAGGGAAAGAACTATTAGAAAAATTGTGAGGTATCATGAGAAAGGATTATTAAAAATGAGTGCACGTGATGAATTTGTAAGCACACAGACAGGAATGCAAGGTGAGGTGGAGGACAGAGCGTGGGGGAAGTTGCTCAGCAATGACCTTAGAGCAGGAAGAAGGATCATCCAGGAGGGAGGAGCAGGGCTAGAGAGACCTGCACATGTGTTAGAGAAGTTCTCCCTGACTAACCTCCAGGGTCAGCTCATGGACTGGTTCTGTTGTCAGCACCAGGGAGCACTTACCTCAGAGACTCTCATTTAGTGCGTTGGAGTTAGCACCTAAGAGTCTGTTTTCAAAAACTGGCACCCTCACCCCATTCCCATGTGAGGCTCATGGACCTTTAGTTTGATATTGTCATTGGTTCCGGGCTGTCTAACCTTCGGGCATCTCTGGGCACACGGGAAGAAGAGTTGTCTTGGGGCACACATTAAATTCATTGTGACACGTAATCACACAAAAAGATCTCATAATGTTTTAAGTAAATTTCCGATTTGGTGTTGGGTCACATTCACAGCCATCCTGAGCTGCATGCATCCTGCAGGCCACAGGTTGGACGCCCCTGGAAGGGTGGGCAAACTGTAGCCGCTTGTCCAAACCCAACCTGCAGGCTTCCCCAATTCCTCCTGTTAAAGCCTTGAGCTGAGAATGGCTTTTATATTTTTAAAGGACTGTAAAAAAACCAAACAAAACAAACAACTAAAAAAAGAAGCAAGAAAAAAATATGTGACAAAAATGTAAGTGGCCTGTAGAGCCTAAAATATTTACTACCTGGCCTTTTACAGAAAGTGTCTGCCTTCCGCTGGCCTGGTGAGATATGAATAAGGAGGATGTGACAACTGGTGCAGGGGTCACATGGGCTGCACAATTTCTGCACTGCCCTCGCAGACAAGGGGATGTCTGCTTTGGGGGTGGTTCTTATTCGAGCGGGAGGCACTGTAGCTTTAAACTTCTCCTCTGTGTGGGGGCTGTCAGGTGTGTACATTCACCCCAGTGCATTGAGGTTCTGGACAAGGCAGGGATCAACTGCGCTGCTCATTGAGAAGGGTGATTAAAATCGTTTCAGCTCCTCCTTTGTGCAGCTGGGTGAGGAGAGAGCAGCTGGGACCTTGGAAATTCAGGGGGGAGAATCCCAGTTATACAGATGTAAGGCACTCAAACACTGTCATGAGCAAAGGAGATCCCCTAAAGCAGTCATTCACATTTGTGTCTTTCCACAATGTCACATTTATTAGGGGAGACTCCCCAGTAAGCCAACAGAATCACATACAGGTTATACACAAAGAGGGGGAGCTTCAGTGAGAGAAGCCAGCAGAGCAAGTGTTCGGAGTGAGTTCATGGTCATGGGTGGTGTCCACAGTTGGAGAGGTGGGAGTTGGTCTCAAGCCAGGCAACTCCAGTGGCGGCACGTGTCTGGTGAAGGGGAAGTCCTGTGGAGCTCCGAGTGTGACCCACGGTACAGCCATGCTCGAGAGTCGAACGGTCGGAGCTCTGAGTTCTTAAAGCTCACAATGGGCTGTGGTCCCACTGATATCACTGTTCAGATGGAGTCCTCCTCTGAGTGTCTAGACTTGTTTTGGGTGCTCTGGGCCCCTCCCAAGGGTGCTCCCATAGCATCCTATTAGTTCAATCTTGACATAGCACTTGATGCACCCCAAGAGTGTCATGTGGCCGACAGGGACTTCATATCAGATTGTCAAAAGCGTTCAAAAGTCTGTTCTGCCCCAGCTCTATACAAATAGGCATGTATTATAATAAATAAGGGTGTGAACACACTTTTTGAAAAATGGCTTTTTAAATGCTGTCTTTCTTCTTGGTATACAAACCTGGCTGATACAAAGAGGGGGAATGAGGGCAGGGATGTGAAGAAAGTGGATCAATTTGGGAAAGGATCTGATCCCAGAGATTATTGAAAAGGAAGGGCCCAGCCCCCAACAGCCCAGTTACCCAAACTCAAGACAACAGCTGGGGTGTGTGGCCCAGGGCTGTCCTGCCCAGGGTTTGCAAATTGCGGAGTGATGGCTGAGGTTGGAGTGTGAATAAAGACTTGTAACTCTGGTGTCTGTAACGCTGATAGAGACGCCCATCTGAATTCCAGGGACAGGGACTGACTATTGATCTGCACAGGGTGAATCATCAGAGCAGCGGCTCATGAAAGCCATGAGCCATTTGGCTAAGGACGGGGCCCCTTTGGATTGACTGAAACCTGGGGTTCCTGGAAAACTCATGGACAAAACAAGCTAAGGGAGAAACAGTAGGCTTTCTGCCAATATGCCACAAGGCTTAAACAATTTATTAAAAAAAACAAAGCAATCTATAGTCATGTGCCATGTAGCGATGTTTCAGCCAATGATGAGCCACACAGCCTAGGTGTGCAGTAGGCTATTCCATCCAGGTTTGTGTGGTGCACTCTGTGATGTTCACACAACGCCGAAATCACCCAACGCCACATTTTGCAGAACGTGTCCCCGCCGTTGAGTGGTGCATGGCTGTATTTGCTTTTGACCCTGAGTTTGTTGTACTCATTGTATAGATTGGTCGCACTCACCAATATTCCTGTGCAAATGTAGAAACAGAGACTCAGAGAAGTCGAGTAACTGGTCCAAGTCTGAGTGGGGGAGTCTGAACCTAGACCTGGTCTTGTCCAAAGCCCGCTCTCTTTTCACATGACCCTGCCACCTCTGGCAGAGTCATGGGTCACTAGGGCAGTCCTATGGATGAACCATTTTAAATTGAGAAAACTGAGATACAGAGAAGAGCAGCTACTTGTTCCAGGTTGATCACCTAATTACTAGAATTTCTTCAGACCTGCTTCCAGAATAGGGAGATGTGAGTTGCCATGAACGTCTAAGAACTTCTTATCAAAGGAATTGAGAATGTCAAATGGAGTGTGTTCAAGCCCAGAGGAACAAAGGAGCATTGAGGGAACAGGAGTTTGCAGAATGAGCACACTGCACTTTTCTTAATGACCTGCCAGCTGACGCATTCTTTGAAAGGGCTCTCACAAGGCAGGAAGGTCTGAACTGCTTTCAGCAGTTTGGCTCCAGAGAGTATGTATCTATTTATTTATTTATTAGCTCTTTAAACATTCACTTGGCTGGCCTTAAGCAATTGCCCCAAAGCTTTGAGTTCATGGACATAGGCCAGGTATTGGAAAAGTCCAGGTTGGTGTCCAGCCATTAGATGAACCTGGGGCCTGGCTACCCTGACTTCTCAAAGAGCTCTGCTACTAGCTGCAATGGAAGACATGCCCAGGAAGGGGCTTGATGTTAACCGAATCTACACGTTCCTGTCCCAGCACTCCATCTGTGAAGCTGCTGCTGCCCAGGAGAAGAGTCCAAGGCCAAGGTCTTCTCTGTGAATCAGTGACTTGGGAATCACAGGTGTAACCCAGGCTCTCTTACCTGAACAGCTTCCTGGCGTACAGGGTCCAGCACAAATGATGCTCCTTTTTTTATTACAAAATCATAAGCATGTAATTCTGTAACATAACAGTATCACACTCAAGTACACCATATAACCTTTTAGGTGAAATGTTCAAGTTAAAACTACGAATTATTACACCCATATCATTACCCTACCAACCACTCTCAAGCAGGTGTTACTTCTGCCGGACCCTGTATATGCCCGAGAACCCCTGTTACACTCCAGTTTCTGCAGATGGCATGGTGCAGTGCGGGGCTCGAAGATGATTTAGTGGTTGGACATGTTGTCAAATGCTCTTTGATGATGCACAGAACCTGGTACTTTCTCTGGGTAATTCAGGTGAGGCCTTTCCTAGAGGTGGGGAAAGGACTGGGTGGCCTCTTTAATCTCTTGTCTTTGAGAGTTCACAGTTTTTCCTGTAAGAGCTGAGTGAGACGGAGAGTCATGTAAATATCACAGGAAACGAACTAGTAGGGCAGCCAGCCCAGATGCGGGCAGCCTGGCTGGGATCTGGCCCTCCAGTTATTCGCAGTTAACTCTCTTCCAGCTTCACTTTGCCCATATACCCTGAGTGAGATGTACGCTCAGAGTGGGCACTCTGTCTTATCTTCCAGGCCCATTTCGGAAAGCAGAGACGATGAACAGCAGGGGCCCAGACTTTATCCACAAAGGGATGGTTAGTTCTCTGCAGGTCCTTTGGTTAAATACTCAGAGAAGCATAGAATTGGGAAGAGAACTTAAAGGATTTCTTGTTTGTTGCCCTTGTTTTCAGAAGAAGAAAATAAAGCTCAGAGAGAAGATGAGAATAATGTGATGCCCACACGGAATGGCAAGGTGCGAGGCTGTGGTCTTCAGAATCTCAGGCTAGTAGGTTAGTGTTTCCTGCTCCCTCTCTGAAATAGGGGTATCATATTAAAATCCACAGTTCATGGTGAATGGAGGTGGGAGCCTCATTCATTCATTCAAAAGCCGTTATTACGCTGCCATTGGGTATGACAAACAAGGCTGTAAGGCCCCACCCTCGTGGTGTTTATAGAACCAGATGTTGGCGGAGAACACACGTGGACTTCGTTCTCTTGCTCTTTCCCTTTCTTCGGCTGGTGAGAAACATACACAGAAAAGGTGTTTTCAGGGAGGTGAAAAGACAGGGAAGGGAGTTGGGGGTGGGGGGAAGAGAATGAAGTGTAGAAGAAGGAGGGAGGGAGAGAATATCTCCCAGAGGATGTTCACAGAGAGGGAAATATTTGGCTGCTGCTGCTGCTTTTAAAAAATTAATTGTGGTTAGCTGAAGGAATCAAACTCCTTTAACGCTCTCAAATGCAGACTTTTCTACTTTCCGGTAAACTTGAGTTGCCATGGTGAGAGAGTGGCCTGGGACAAGTCAGATATAAAACATTGGAAACACCAACCCAACCCAGAGCAACACATCGAATACTTAATGAGAACGACCTGCCATGTGTTTCCCATTCCTCGCAACAGATTCGATTACTTTATGATTTATCACCTGTTTTTCTAAGCAAGGCTTTAGGCCTCATTCTCAACTCTCCTTTCTTGAATGTGTTAGGAATGGTTGGGGGCATAGAGGGTAGGGACGGAGACAAAATGAGTAAATTCCTGGCTCCTTCAGAAAGCTTCCTTCACCAGACCCTCTAGTCCTGTTGTATCTGTCCTCTTCTGTTACTGCCCCTGTTCCCGTCACTAATCCATTCACGTTAGTACCTCTCATCTTATTTGTTATTAGACCTAACTTGTAAAAGGCAGCCCTGAAATCCATACAAAACGGTCCACTCTGCTTACATGGCACTTCAGAGTTCACACCTCACCTTCACGCTTCATTCTGTCCCGTCTGCTCAAGCACCTGGAGCCGTAGAAAGAGCCAGGCTTACCCTATTTCCTGTGACAAGAGTGGGAACGGAGGCCAGGGGAGAGGTGGAAGGTTTGCCCGCGGTCACTCACATTGAGTAGGCTCAAGCTTGAAGCTCTGCGTTCAAGTGCACGGCCCAGCAGATCTCTTCACAGTGGTCCACGGTCTATGAACTTGAAGGGCACAGCACAGTGAGCATCTGACCATGAATGAGAAAAGAGAAGGAAGCTGTTTCTTTCTCTGCTTAGTCTTCTCAGCTGTAGAATAAAGGAATGGGAAAGAGAGTTTACCTCTCAGGTCCTAACCGGTTCTAATGTCCCCTGGTCGGTGGCTTTACTCTAGGGAAACAGTGACTGAGGTGGAGTCCCCGAGAGGCAATAGAGGATAGTTCCTTAACATTAAATATTGCTTTTATCCACTAATTAAAAATGATCCTTTATTTCTGGGCATACATGATTATTTTTTTTTAACAGTAGCATTACGCTAAGAGTTATAAAGAAGAGGGATCCTCTTAGGGCTGGAACACTGAACTTAAATGAGGTCACTTGAGATACAGACCTTTGCCAGCTTTTCACATCTAACATTTGACCTCGGTGGTTCACCCAGAGACATTCATACAGGATGACGATGCTAAGGCAGGATTTAACCAGATCCCCAATAACAAAAATTGCTAGCATTTATTGGGCACAGAATAGAAAGCGTTTTTGGTGGATTATTCTATTTTCACCTTCCCCAGCAACCTATGAGGTGGGGTATCTGCTTGTCAGTGAGGAATTGGCACCAAGAGATGCTAAATAATTTGCTCAGTGTCTTCCAGGCAGTAAAGGCCAGACCCAGGATTCAAACCCAGGCAGCTTGTCTGCAGAATTGGCTCTCTTACCCATCGAAGTTGCCGGTTTGTTTACAGAGGGTGAGGTTTGGGTTAGAAACCTGGGTGAGAACCTTTAGCATTGAAAGGTCCTCTCCACCAAGGGCACCAATGGGCAGATAAGATTTTTCTTGGAGATCTTGGGATTAGACCAAAGTTTCCTGGCTGTCTTCAGGGATGCTTCAACTGTGCAGGCCTGTTGACCTAGACCCGGAGCCCGGGGCGGTGGTGGAGACACCTTGAGAGCCTGCTTGCCTTTCAGTTTCCAGACTCCTGTGGACCCCCACCCACTGTTATGACAACACAACATTACCTCAGTTTCATTGCAATTCAACTGAGTACGTCACCATAAACCACATTCCAACGCGTGTTCCTGGGGAGGCACCCTGGAGTCACTGAGTGGGCTTGGGGGAAACTCTCAGGACTTAATTGAATTTGCCAGACATCATGCTCTTCTTGAGGGAAAATGGGGAGAAGCTCTATTCCTATCAACAGCACATTTATGGCCGTGTCCTGAGTGTTTCATTTCTGCACATGGAGAATCTCAGTCATTTTATGTTCTTATTGTTTTCAATTTACTGACCAGATTCTGGGACTGGACCCAATTCGAGGTTTGTAACCTCCTGTGTATTATTATAGAGAGAAGTAGGGCACAATTAATGAATTTCTCATTTTTGCCTATGATTCAGACTCTGGCTTTTAAGGGTTAGGAGTTCTATATTTACTCATGTAGATGTATGTAGACAAATGCATGTATACACAAGACATTTACTCTGGGATATGCACTTGTGATCTAATATACTTTATCTCTGGAGGTAATCTCAGTCTAACCCCCCCCCCCTTTTTAGCTTGCATGCTGTGATAGACTTATCTCCTACATTTTCCCTTTCTTAGCTTTTGACATAGTTCTCCCACATTGAGTATTGTTTTTAAGTCTTTTTAATTGAATTTATTGGGGTAACAATGATTAATAAAGTTACATAGGTTTCAGGTGCACAAGTCTATAGTACCTCGCCTGTGCACTGTACTGTGTGTTCACCACCCCAAGTAAAGCCTCCATCCATCACCATTTACCCCTCCTTGACCCTCTCCTACCTGCTCTACCCCTTTTCCCTCTGGTAATCACCATACTGTTGCCCAGGAGTTTTCTTTTGCTTAATCCCTTCACCTTTTTAACTCAGCCCCACAACCTCTCCCTTCTGACCACTCTCAGTCTGTTCTCTGTGTCTGTGAGTCTGTTTCTGTTTTGTTTGCCAGTTTATTTTGTTCATTAGATTCCATGCATAAGTGAAATCATATGCGATTTGTCTTTCTCTGACTGGCTTATTTTACTTAGCATAATACTTCTCAGGTCCATCCATGATGCTGATGTTGAAATAAATAAGATTTTATTTTATTTTTTTTTACAGCTGAGCAGTATTCCATTGTGTAAATGTATCACAGCTTTTTTATCCCCTCATCCACTGGTGGACACTTGGGCTGCTTCTGTATCTTGGCTTTTGTAAATAACACTGCAATGAACACAGGGGTGCTTATGTTCTTTCAAATCAGTTTTGGCCTTCTTCAGATATATTCCCAGAAGTGGAACTGCTGGGTCATAAGACAGTTCCATTTTTAATTTTTTGAGGTGAGTTCTTAGTGACTGTACTGACTGCATTCCCACCAACAGCGCACAAGGGTTCCCTTTTCTCCTCATCCTTGTCAACACTTGTTTGTTGATTTATTTAATGGTGGCCATTCTGACAGGTGTGAAGTGATATCTCATTGTGGTTTTAATTTGCATTTGTCTGATGGTTAGTGATGTTGAGCATCTTTTCATATGTCTATTGGCCATCTGTATGTCCTCTTTGGAGAAGTGTCTGTTCAGGTCCCTTGCCCACTTTTAAATTGGATTGGTTGTTTTTTTGGTGCTGAGTTTTATATGTTCTTTATAAATTTTGAATACTAACCTTTTATCAGATGTATGATTGGCGAATATGTTCTCCCATTCAGTGGGTTGTCTTTTCATTTCATTGATGGTTTCCTGTGCTGTGCAAAACCTTTTTAGTTTGATGTAGTCCCCTTTGTTTATTTTTTCTTTTGTTTCCCTTGCCCAAGGAGATATATCAGAAAAAAATATTGCTACAAGAAATGCCTGAGATTTTACCACCTATGTTTTTTTCTAGGATTTTTATGGTTTCAAGTTTAATATTTAAGTCTTTAATCCCTTTTGAGCTTATTCTTGTGTATATTATAAGAAGGTGGTCTAATTTCATTTTTTTGCATGTATTTGTCCAATTTCCCTAATATCATTTATTGAATAGAATATCCTTACCCCATTGTATGTTCTTGCCTCTTTTGTCAATTATCAATTGACTATAAAGGCATTGGTTGTTTCTGGGCTCTCTATTCTGTTCCATCGATCTATATCTCTGTTTTTATGCCAGTACCATGCTGTTTTAATGATTATGGTCTTGTAGTATAGTTTGATATTGGGTAGCATGATTCCTCCAACTTTGTTCTTTTTCAAGATTGCTGTGGCTATTCAGGGTCTTTTGTGGTTTCGTGTAAATTTTTGGATTATTTGTTCTAGTTCTGTGAAATGGTACTTGATCAGAATTGCACTGAATCTATAGATTGTTTTGGGTAGTATGGACATTTAATGATGTTAATTCTTCCTATCCTTGAATATATGCTTCCACTATTTGTAGCTTCTTCAATTTCTTTCTTCAATGTCTTATAATTTTCCAAATACAGGTATTTTATATCTTTGGTTAAATTTATTCCTAGGTATTTTATTTTATTATTTTATTTTACTTTTGATGCAATTGTAAATGGGATTGTTTTTTAGTTTTCCTTTCTAATAGTTCATATGGGTGTATAGAAATGCAATTGGTTTCCGGATACTTATTTTGTCTCTTGCATCTTTACTAAATTCTTTTATAAGTTCTATTATTTTTTTTTTTTGTTGATTATGTTCCAGTTAAAGGTGAGATGATATGGTATTTCTCACTCACCACCTGGCTTATTTCACTTAGCATAATGCTCTCTAGTTCTATCCATGCTGTTGCAAAGGGTAGGAGCTCCTTCTTTCTCCCTGCTGTGTAGAATTCCATTGTGTAAATGTACCA
>VMDR010008095.1:0-37786 GCA_007922815.1 Macrotus californicus | reverse complement strand
TTCAAAGTTAAATAGGAGAGCCATCCTTAGAAAAAATAACCTTTCACCACTAAGTATATGTTAGCTGTGTTTTTTAATAGATGCCCTGCAAAATAATGAGACATATATTATATTATCTGCCACCAATTCCTTATACAGAGCTCTTAGGACACTTGTGATCTCATGAGCAATAGGGATGCTAGGAGATCTTTTGTTCTAATATTTGGTCTTTGACCCCCAGTTCCTGGCACGGAGCTCCTAATCTCTTGAAATTTCCTAGGTGATAGAGCATCTTTTGTTGCAATGAGGTAACTCTTGGTGGGCTCCTTATCATCTGGAAAATTATCCAGATAACTTCAGGATGGGGATTGGTCACCAGAAAGACCAAGCATGATTAGAAACTTGGAACTTTTCAGCTGACAGAGTGACTGAGTTAATAATCCATGATGCCCATATGATGAAGCCTCCAAAAAATCTCTAAAGTACCGTTTGGAGAACTGGGTTGGTGAGCACACCCAGGTACCGGGAGGGTGTTGTATCCCAGCTCCACAGGGACAGAGGATCCTATGTTGAGGACGCTTCTCTACCTTATCCTATGTACCTCTTTATCTGGCTGTTCATCTGTATCCTTCACCATATTCTTTATTAATGTGAGTGTTTCCCAGAGTTCTGTGAGCCATTCTAGACAATTATTCCTGAGGAGGGAGTGGGGTAAATTTATAGTTGGTCAGATAGAGGTCCAGAAGGCCTGAAGTTGCATTTGGCATCTCAAGAAGTTGCCGTCTGTGAGACTGGGCCCTTAACCTATGGGATCTGGCACTAACTCCAGGTAGACAGTATCAGAATTGAATTGTAGGACACCCAGCTTATGTGAGAGAATTGGTCAGTGTGTGTGTTGTGGGGGAGATAGAAGAATAGAAGACGCCAAACCATATATTTGGTGTCTGAGGAGTTGGTAAGAACAGAGGAAAGAAAACAGTAGTTTACTTTTATGCTCTTTATCAGATTTAAGAAATGTCTCTTCTATCCCTAGCTTTCTAAATTAATGGATTTAAATTTTGTCATACTTTATGCATTTAATGAGGTACTATTATGGTGCTTCGCACTAAATGACTAATTTTGCATTCACAGGAAAGAGCACATTGGTCATGCTGATTTGGCCTACTATTTTGTTAAATTTTGTATTTAATCAATAAAGTCATTGCTATGTACTTTTCTTGTAATGGCCTTATCAAGTTTCAGTATCAGGTTTCTCAGGGCCTTATAAGATACATTGGGAAGTTCCTTTCCCCTCTCCTATATTTTCTGAATTTGTATAAAATTGGTATCAGTTCTTCCTTAAATGTTTAATAAAAATCACCCGTGAAACCATCTAAACCATAAGTTTGAATGTCCCTACAAAGTTAAATATCTTTAACAGTTACAGGGCTGTTCAGAATTTTTGTTGTTTTTTTTTTACTTCTGGGTCAGTTTTAATAATGTGTGTTTTTAATGGACTTTTCCCATTTCATCTAAGTCAGAAAATTTATTGGCATAAAGTTTTTCATGATATTTTCTATTATTCTCTTATGGTCTATAAGATCTCTAGTGATGTCTCTTTTTTAAAATTGATTTTAGAGAGTAGGAGGTGGCGGGGGGGAAGAGGAGGGAAGGAGGAAAGGGGAGAGAGATAGAGGGAGAGAGAGAGATTAATTTGTTTTTCCACTTATTTTATACATTCATTGGCTGATTCTTGTATGTGCCCTGACTGGAGATCAAACCCACAGCCTTGGCTTATTGGGATGATGCTCTAACCAACTGAACAACCTGGCCAGGGCTGTAGTGACACGTTTATGCCATTCCTGATATTGGTAAATTTATGGTGTGTTTTCTCCCTTTTTATTTTTTCATCAGTCTTGACAGAGTTTATCACTTTGCAAAAATCTTTTCCAAGATCTACCTTTTGGTTTATGTGTTGCCTGTTTATCATTTCGTCGTTATACATTATTTTATGTTTTCTTCTAATTGAGTTTAATTAGCTAGTTTTTTTCCAGCTTCTTTATATAGAAGCTTAAATCGTTATTTTTAAATGTTTCTTCTTTTGTAACATAATCATCCAAAGCTAAAAACTGTGCTCTAAGCTACATGCCACAAATTTTGACTTCATTGCCATTTTGCTTGACATATTTTCTAATTTGTATTTAAATTCCTTCTTTGACTTATGGGTGATTTAGAAGTACGTTTGTTGATTTCCAAGTTCTGGAGTTTTTCCTATATCTATTGGCAAATATTTGAAATTTAATTTGTTGTAGTCAGAGAAATGCTACGATTAATTTCTTTCAAATTTTCAAGATTTGATTTATGCTGTAACATTTGTTCTTCTAGATATTTGTTCCATCTGCATTGAAAAAAGTGTTTTATAAATATCAAGTAGATCAAGTTGATTGATAGTGTTGGTCAACTCTTCAATATCCTTATTGAGTTTCTCTATTTGCTACGTGAACATAGCTGAAACTGGAAAAGCTGGTGTTCGTGCTGCCCATCACCTACCAGACCCAATAAGCAGAGACAGGGATTGAATCTTTATGGGTGCTTCATTCAGATGGTGGGCGATCTGAGAAGATGGCGGGTAGGGACCCTAACAGTCCGTCTTAAATACCATTTTAAACTGACCCCTTTTATAAGGAGAAGAAAGTGTAGGTAAGGGGTTTGGAATTCAGGGAAAAAGTTAATCAGATACAAGCAACAGCACTTTCTCATTCGTGTCCTGTGCAGTGGTCTCTGTCTGTGCCCTGGGCATGGGCACTCTCACCTTGGAGCACAAGGGCTCAGACACCATCATCATTGCTTGCAGTCCTGAGCACAAAGGTGGAACTGCTTATGGCTTCTTGGAGTCAAGGTGGGTCATACCTTCGGTTCTTGAAACAACAGCTTTCTACATACATTGATTACTAAGCTTATTAGCTGTCACCTGAAACTAAAATTTTTCCAATGTTTGCGCCCCCCATCACAATGGCTGAAGGAAGAATGCATACTCAAACTGTCTGTCCTTTTGTTTCTTTTTTCCTTCAGTTCTTTCCGTTTTTTGCTTCATGTATTTTGAAGCTCTGTTATGGGATACACACATTGAAACTGTCATTTGTCCTTAATGAATGGACCCTTTTATCATTATGGAGTGTCCTCTCTCTGGTAATAACTCTTTATCTTGAAGTCTACTTTCTCTGGTATTAGTATAACTAATAAGAAAATAATACTTCAGAATGCTTTCTGTTCATTTTTCTCACCTGCCAACCGCCACCCCCCCTCTGCTGTCCTTTGCCAGGCAGTGTTAACACATTTTGGGGTGGGGGGCCACAGGTGGTAGCAGGGTGGTAGGTGGTCTTGGTCACTGCAGTTCCTAAAAACTGGGCAGTCTGGAGACCCACGCAGAGGAGTTTGTTTGTTTCAGGCTACATGAATGGATGGCTTGGCTTTATCTACCTAGAGATCTTTCGATCTCTGCTTCCACCGAAAGAGATTAAAACTTAAAAAAAAAAAAAAAAGTATTATCAGGTGGCATCAACTTGCTAAGAATTGTGGAGTTTATTTTTCATTAACTGTCTTTATTTTCAATATTTTTATATAGTGGGAAAATTCTATGGCATTTTGATTTGAAGAGTTTGAAATTCACTGAAGTGAGTGTTCTTGTTGAGAGTCAGGCGAGTGGAATTTTGGTTTTTGGTTTTTGTTTGTTTGTTTCAGATTCCAAATGTATGACTTCAGGCTAGTCCTGAAATCTACCCCAGAAGAACAAAGACAGTGATGTTTATCCTAATCTACCACTCATGGAATTTTATGATTGAACACATTAGAGATTACCTGTTCCTACCTGGTAATTTTATGGATAAGGAGATTGCGGCTTTGAGAGGCTAAATGATGTGCCTGAAGACATTCGGCTGGTTCCTAGCAAAACTGGAATTTGAACCCAGGACTCCTGTTATTAGCCTAATGTGTTTTTTCCCTCAAGTACTGCAGATTTAGAGAACATTTAGAAAGACTCCAAGATTCCAAAATAATGAGTCTATACAAATCTTTGTTAATATAAAGTGTTCAGTTATTTAAAATATTTAAGAAATGCTGTTACATGAATTTCGAATGGCAGTGTTTATCTTCTATAGCTGAGTTTAAATTCAAACAAATGTCAGAAGAGCCCCATAAATCTTTGTCAAGTGCCAAATAATGTGATTTGAAGGAATCATTCTTTTTATTATTCACATAACAATATCAATTTGCCTATCTCTCGAAAGATTACAAAGGTATCATGTAGTAGGCAGTCAGACCTACACAATTAGAGTGGGAACCATAGGCCAGGTATGGAACGTCACTAGGGCGGAAGGCCCAGGGTTACTAACAAAACTGGGAAGCAAGTATTGTAGGGTGGGACCTGGCCCCCAGGGTGGCCTTTAGGCCTCTAGCATATCACTAGTCATGTGTTTTAGACCCCCTGACCTTTCATATGGGTGGTCAAGAGGTTCACACCTTCCCCAGACCTTTCTTCCCTGAGTTTCTCCCTAGTCATGTGGTAGACACCCTCCAGCTTAGGGGGCTGGAGAATAGACCAGTCAGTAGAGACCATGACCCCCCTGAAAAGATACACCTGGAAAACTGATGAATAGTCCACTGAGATCCTCCCTTGAGACCCCTTCCTAAAATCCTACCTTTAAAAACCCTCAGGATTTCCCCACCCCCTTCTTTCCCCAGGTAATTCCATGGAGCTCCCTTCCTCCCTCCCTGTCTCAAATTATAGCAATTAAACTCATCAGACAATATATCGTGTTTTCTATTTCACCTTTTATTAGAAATAGACCTTTTGTTACACTATTCAACTTGCCAAAATTTAGTTTGGGAAAAATTTTATAATTTTATATTACACTTCTATATGCTAAAAATAGGAGGCGGAGGAAGAGGAGGAGGAAGAAGAAAAGAAAATCAAGAGACTGAGAAGACAAGCCACAGACTGCAAGAAAATATTTTCCAAAGATAAAGAAGTGACATCCCAAATGATAAAGAACTCTTTTTTATTCTTTTTAATTTGAAGACACTTTCCATTGGTGAACCAAACGATCCCCAAACATTGAATGCTCATGTTCTCCAACCTTACAGTGGGGAAGCAGAAGGCACCTGCTCTTGGTTTCCACTTCCACCCCGACCCCTTTAAACATCTTCCCCCCATCCAGGAATTACAAGAAAGTTTCCACGGAAGTGATTAAAAAAAAATCATTTGCAAGCTTCTATAAGAGATTCCTCACTTGGCTAAGGCACTTACTTTCCAGAAGATGATCAAGTTCTTTGCAATAATTTCAGAGCGATTAATCTTATGCTTAAATGATAATCCTGTAATTAGAAGCAATTAAAGTCCTGCTAGAGAATGATCTGCTCAGTCAATGTCAGTGTCCCTATATGCTAATGGCGCAATCTTGAAAGAGGCCCAGGGATGCAGGCATTCCAAAGCCCATCTTAAGAAGGCTTCTTCATGGCAGGAATCACTGACGTTAAAGTGGATGGACGACTGAGGCCCCTGTGAAGAATCTGGGGTCTTGAGATCATCTTAAGCCGAAGAAAGATGCCATGTCATTTCCAGCTTGGATATCTGCGAGCTTGTCATCGGTGACCTCGGCCTTCAGGTAGATCCGGCCTGTCTATCCCGAGTGGGCCATCTTGCAGGGGTTAGGGACGTTCATCTCACATCTCTTGTGCACGTTCATCTGGCAGGTGTCGCATTTCACCCCTTGACGCATCAGCCCATACAGCAGCGAGCCACAGTGATCACAGAAGGTGGGCTTTCGGTAAGTGCTGGTTTTGAACTTGTGCTTGCTCCTGGGGTCATCAGTGCCAGGTCGCTTATTCGCACCTCCACAAGGGGCAGTAACCGATTCATGGCACCTCTTGTGAACCGCAAAATGGCACCCTTGGCACTGGTAGCCTTGTTTGCCAATCCCCCAGATGAAGCCGCCGCACTGGCTGCAGAAGGTGGGCTGCTTGAAGACCTGGGCGGTGAATTTGTGGTCATTCACCTCGTGCACCTTCTTCTGCCTCAGCGACCCTCTGCTGGCCTGGGAATCGCCAACCATGGTTCTTACCGAACACTTCTTGCTATGGCACAGGAGAAGAAGGGCCCGGCGGGAGGCGGAGGTCCACGTAAGGAGTCGCGGCGCGGCGCTGGCGGCGGCGGAGCGGCGGACGCCGGCAGAGTTGGAGGGGAGCGGCGCGGAGCGGAGCAGAGCGGAGCGAAAGCCTGGGATGCTCGCAGGCCGGGAGCTCAGTGACTCGCCCACCGCCGGCGCCCGCACTTGTAGACGCCCCGCGGCGCCGCCCACGCACACGCGCATGCTCGGGGTGCAGGCGCATCCCCGGAAGCAGGGCGGTGGCCGGCCGGGCGGGCCGAACTCCCCCGCAGCTTCTTTCTCTTCCCGCTCTGTATCCGCTCCTCCGGCTTCGCGTGTGGGCTCCCGCCAGCGCTTCCGTCTCCTGCTCACGTCTCTTTCTCTTTCCTCCCCGTTCTGTTCCGCCCTGCGTGGCCGAGAGGAGCACCCGGTCCCAGAAGGCGCGCCAGGCTGCCTCGCGGCCCTGTGGGTCCGCACCCTTCAGCTCCCGCTTTGCACGCACTGCAGCAGCTGCCCCTTCCTTGTCCACGTTTTGTCGGCTTGTATCGATTTGAGGTTTTACCTGGTTCAAGCCACTCCAGCTGTGTATGCCCTAAAAAGCTCCTAAAGGACTCTTAAACTCAACAACAAGGAAACAACCCAATTAAAAAATGGGCCAAAGATTGACATCTCACCAAACAAGATGTACACAGATGGCAAATAAGCATGTAAAAAGATGTTTCACATATATCATCAAGGACATGCAAATTTATACAACAATGAGATACTGCTACATACCTTGTAGAGTGCTCCAAACCAGGAATATTGATAACAACCAATGCTAAGGGTGTGGGGCAACAGGAAATCCCATTCACTGCTGGTGGGAATGCAAAATGGCGCAGCCACTCTGAAAGACAGTCTGACAGTTTCTCACAAAACTAAACACACTCTTAGCCCGTGCGCCAGCAATCACACTCTTGGTATCTACCCAAAGGAGCTGAGGACTATGTCCCCACAAAAACCTGTACAGGGATGTTTATAGCAGCTTTGTTCATAGCACCTTTGGAAGTACTCCAGATGTCCTTCAGTAGGTGAATGGACGTATAAGTTGAAGTTCAATAGACAATGGAATGAGATGTGAAGCCATGAAAAGGCATGGGGGGAACTTCAACGCATATTACTACCTGAAAAAGACCAACCCGAAAAGGCTGTTTGATTCCAACTATATGACACTTTAGAAGAGGCAAAACTACTGGCACAGAAAAAAGATCTGTGGTTCCCAGGGGGAGGGGTGACTAGGTGAAGCACAGAGGGCCGTGAAATTACTCTGTATGATCTGACAAAAAGTCAGGTATAATTTTGACTCATTTGCACTAGATGGGCCTTGTTGTGTTGGCTGTTGTCTTTTTTTTTTTTAATTTATTTAACAATCTAACAGAAAAAGAGATTGGAACCACTGACTAAGTAGTCAGGTATGGCATGTTTTGAAAATTCTTGCAGTACACTAGTATGCCTCTTGCGGCACACCAGTTGAAAATCGCTGGTCTAAACTCATGGAGTGTCCAACACCAAGAGTGAACTTCAGTATAAACCATGAACTTGAGGTGATCATTATGTACCAATGTAGGCTCATCAATTGTGACAGAGATATCACTCCGGTGGGAGACGCCAATGACGGGGGAGGCTGTGCAGGGTGTATTTGGGATATCTCTTGATACCTTCCTCGTAATTTTGCTATAAATCTAAAATGGCTCTAGAAAAATAAAGTCTTTTTTTCCCTAAAGATTTTATTTATTTATTTTTAAAGAGGAGTCAGGAGGAAGAAAGAGAGGGAGGGAAACATCGATGTGTGGTTGCCTCCTACGTGCCCCCTCCTGGGGGCCTGGCCCAAAACTCAGTCATGTGCCCTGAGAATCGAACCCACGACCTTTTGGTTCTCAGGCTGGTACCAATCCATTGAGCCACACCAGCCGGGTCTGAAAAGTAAGGTCTTGAAAAAAAGACAAAAGAATAGAGATGCTCAGAACTAAGTGGCCTACTATATGTAATGGAGATGGCCAGGAATGAGTTTAGGAGAATCAGACGGAAAGGAAGACACAGATTTTCAGGTGGAGATAATGAGTCTAGTTTTATAGCTTTATCATATTTATTTATGGAGCGCTTACCATGAGCCAGGTACTGTGTGAATATTTTAGGCGAATTCTCACAACCACCTTATGAAGTAGGTTCCATATTATTTCCATCCTATAGATGTGGAAACTGCAACTTTGGCAGGAATCAGCAACCGGAGTCTCATTACGACCAAGAGACAGAGCTGGGACTTGAATCCAGAGGGATTGGGCTGTAAAAGGGTGTGTTCCCAATCATTGTGCTATGTTACCTGTGGGTTACTTGTGGGGCCATCTGGTAGACCTGTCCACAGGCAGCTTCAAATAAAGATCTAGACCAGGATTAGGGATGAATGTGTAGGTCACTGTAGAATGGAAGTGGCCATTGAATTGGAGATTCACTGAAAAGACAACAAAGGAGATGACTTGGCACTTTGGATGAATTTAGGTAAGAGAGACACTTTGTGACAGGGAAGGCACAGAAACGCTGCAGTATATTGTTGTTGTTCTGGCCCAGGAGTGTGTTGATTGTGTATCCATTGTGGGTGAGTGCGTTCTGGAGTCAGGAGATGAATTTACTAATGAGATTCACAAGTTAGGCCTTTTAGGGATAAGACAAATCATCAGCATCAGTCATCAGGTAAGATTTATGACATAAAGTAATAGTATTCAGAATCCCCTTAAGCTATCCATTGAAGAAATACAATTTTAAAAAGACTTTCCTTACTCTCCAATCAGGTATTTATGTCGACTGTAACAACCAAGGAAATGGCCCTATTTAGGAAGATTTCATCATACCCAGTAAACTTGGACTATCTGTTTTGAATCAGGTGACCCACACTAAGACAGTTATATCGATAGGATCGTTTTGCTTTTCTATGTCAAGTTGTCTATACATTGTGGCCACCTTATACACATTGAACCCTAGTGATCCTCCAGGCTATCTTCTCCAGTTTGGGGCTGGTGCTGTGGTTTCAATCTGGACACGCACTCACTGTTCAGAGTGCTATCTGGAAAATGCAGCATCATAGCCCTGGGCTGCTGAGGGCTCAGACCCTCCCCACAGCTAGGATCAGGGCTCTGTAGCCTTGATCTTACGACAGAGAAAATGAAATGTCAAAATAAAGAATGCATCTCTTACGTAGGTATGTTCTGTTACTTTTAAATTGTTTAGTCTTGAATGTCAGTGAAGCACCATGTGGTTTTTCAACTTCCCATCTCCCATTAAACTAATCCAAGGGTGCTTTTCATCATGCTCTACTGTTATCTCCTTGTACAGAGATTCAAGACATTAATTAAAAGCAGCACCCACATAATATTTCTTGTCTATCCTATTTTTTACTCTCCTCGAGAAAATTTTTATATCCAAAAGCATGTGAATTTTTTGTTTCTAAGAAACAGCCTGAAATGAGGCCTTTGACCTTCTTTCTTTCCATTTTTCTTCTTGGGAAGAGCTGTCTTGGATCAGAGTCCTAGGTTTTATCATAGCTCCATTAGGGACTAGCAGTGTGACAATGGGCTAAGTACTCAGATACACTGGTCCTCAATTTTGCCATCTGTAAAATGGGGGTAACACCTAATGCTTTAGGTTGTGAAGATGCAATGTGATAACGATCTTTTGTGTCTAGCGTGTTTCCTGGCCTACATTAGATATCCGATACTTGCTTATGTGTTTCTTGTCCTCTCTGCCTCTATTTATAACTTACACATCTTCTTCTTTCCCTCCTTCTGGAAGAGAGAGGACTGAGGACAGTCATTTTGTGTCTAGGTAGGTCTTCAGTAGAGCATGGGAAAATTCTTCCTTTGATTCTGTCTCTTACGCATTTTCTCTCCATTGCAGCCTACCCTGGCTAAGCCTTCTGATTTGAGGTTGAACTCTACTGTGCTATTTGCATATTTCCCTCAAATCCTCCTTTCCGTTGCTTCCCCTGTTTGTCTGCTTTTTAGAACAGTCTCAAAGATTGTTACAGCTAAGAAAGGAGAAACAATAAACAGAGACAGCTAAAGGGGTGGGACAAAATTTTCTCTTGAAACTCTCTACCACAATTCCCAGCCTTGCAACTGGGAAGAGCATAACAATATCACCCCATCTTTGCCTGGCAAAGTAGCTCTGCAGAATGGAGGTCTTCAGCCTTCTTCGTACTGGAGTGCATGGCCGAATGTCATTCTTGTGCTTGACCTACCTCTGTGGAGACAGAGGTAAGATGGGTTGCGTGTAACAGACAACCCTCAGAGCCTCCAGGTGTATCTCTCCCCACCCAGTCCTCCCTGTCTGCTACACAAGCAATGCAAGTCAATTTGAGTGAGCTGATTATGGACACAGCCTTCAGTCTATCCTGTGTATATGAAAAGTGAGTCATCCTCACTGCTTAGCACTTTTTATCAATAACAGTTTATACTGCCTCGTGCGTCACAGTTGATTGTACCCTGGGCCTGATTGCAAATGGCTGCTCTGGGAAGACTGTTAATCATCTGTAAAAGGAGGTAATTGGTTTTGGTGGTTTCAGAGGTTGCTTTGAGCCTTAATATTCTGTTTTCCTCACGTTGTGCCACAAGGTCTCAGATCATGCTGGTGATAGATGGCCAGGTTGCTTCTGAAAAGACCCAGAGCTGTGGGTTGTGTTGTGTAACCCAAAAAAGTAGTATGTGTTCTATTCCTGACCTGCAGTAACTATGAAGGGAATCTTATTTAGAAATGGTGGGGTTTTTTTCCCAGATGTAAACAAGTTAAGATGAGGTCATAGTGAGTTAAGTGGAACCGAATTCTTTGTAAGAAGAGGAACACTGGGACATAGACACAGGCAGGGAGAGAACACCATGTGACAGTGGAGGCAGAGATTGGAGTGATGCGTCTGCAATCCAAGGAACACCAGGGATTGCTGGCCACCACCAAAAGCCAGGAGAGAGGCACAGAACAGTCTCCCTCGGAGCCTCCAGAAGGAACCAGCCCTGCTCACATCTTGATTCCAGACTTCTAGCTAGTAGAACTGTGAGCCGATAAATTTCTGCTGTTTTCAGCCACCCATTTTGTGGTAATTTGTTAGGGCAACTCTGGAAAACTTATAAGCCAGGCGAACTTTAGCGTTCTTGATGGGGACCTATGTTTAAAGTCCTGTGTTCGGTCATCCGCTCATGTGCTCTGTGACAGGACATGTCTTCCCAGCAGACATGAGAACCTGGACAGTGGCCTCTCCCCCCAGGAAGCCTTCAGTCCTTATGGTCTCTCTTAGGTACTTCCTTTTTGGTTTACCTGGCGCTAGATTCCCATGGATGCTCTTGACCAGCGCCTACTGTGGGCCCCCAGTGGGAGTGGGTTCAAACGTAGACTGGAACTGGGAAGAGATTTGAAAAAACAATTCTTGGCTCCCTTTAGCTGATCTAATTTTAATTTATAATTTTCATGTCAGGGTGATCACTAGGAAATTATTTTTTTAAAAAGAGACATTATCAAAAAATCTCATGGCTGTCATTTTATGTTGATGGGGTAATTTGTCCCTTTAGAAAGAGCTATTTCTTGAGTAATTATTTTGGGTACTGTGTGACAGGTACAGACTATTTTAGGCCTCTGTGGCCCTTTCTCATGACATGCATTTACCTTGAAGATAATGCCTGTGGCAGGTGTTGCCCGTGACTCATTCCTCTTCCGGCAAATGCGCTGCACTGCTCCTGTCTTCAGCGGGACAACATATGGCAAGGAAGTCTTGAGAGACCGGCTTCCAGTGTGATCTTTGTGTAAGACTGGCATGAAAGATTGTCCTTCTCGTTAGGAAGCATCTTCTCGCTCAGACTCGATTTTTAGGTGACAGCCCAGGAAATTCACTAGATGTGAGGAAATATGTGATAGCCAAGTATTACACTTGATAGTTTTATATATATATATCTTTCACTTTGAAGCTGCCTCATTTAAGCTAATATGGGTGTCTATAAAGTTATCTTTGAAAAAAGTCACCTTCATTTATGGCTTCTCAAATGCAGACTTACCAATCTCTATATTAATTTGTATGAAAAGGAATGGAGAGACGTGAACTATTTAAATTTATTTTTAAATATCTAGGAAAACCCTTCCAAACTTTATAAAACACAGTGCATGTTCAGGGTGATGACAAATGTATTGAAATGACATTTAAATCTTCCAGCTTCCATCTTGTCCCCGCCTTCACAGACTCTTCAGAGTCTGTTGTGTATCCTATGTCACTTTTTGGTGACTTGGATTATAATTTCAGATTGTCCCCAGGTTCCTGGTTTCAAGCCCATAGCTGATCTCTGTGTGCCAAAGTTTTTCAATGCACAAGAGATGGAAATGCTATTTCAGTAGCATTGCCTTTTGAACATCCAAAGCTGTATGAAGACAAGGGTGAAATGTCCATTGCCTGTTGTGTACAATAAGGGTGTGAATGTCCAGATATGAAGATAATTCTAATCGTCTCCATTAAGAAATTAAGATTCAGATGGGTTCAATTACTTGCTCCCAAATGTATAAAACAGCAGCGAAACAAAAAGATCACTCTGTTCCAAAGGCCCGCTGATTTCATATCAAGAGAGTGAAAATCTGCTCTCAGAAATATTTGGATAAAATCATAGAGTGTAATGCAACCTTACTAATTAATGCATTGTATTTATTTTGGCCTATATACAATTTAATTACTTTACTGGCCATTAGCTACAAACTTTTTAGCTCCTTAGTGGTTTTCAAAATGTGACGAAAACCTTAAGGCAAAGAGCCCCAAAGCAAAACACACTGTTTTCTCCTGATAATGAAATTTTCCAGATGTAATTTTTCCTGCTGTCAGCGTGTGATAAAAAGCTCGTGTTTATAACTTGACCTAAGCCTTACCTGGGTCTTATGTGTCAGAAATAGGTGTTTCACTAAATTAACCACAGATCCCAAAGCAGAGGGAAACATCAAGTTCACCTCCAGTCTGCATTTTGTCTCCTTAACTTGCAGGTATATGAAGACCACAGGCATCAGCTGAACATAATTTTTCCATTTTACTCTGTCCTACTTCTGAGAGGGCAACTGCTGGTTTCAGTTTGCATGGGGAATTCATCTTCCAGAGCTGTCGAGAATTTTAGTGGCTGGGAGAAGAGAACGCCGAAGACAAAGTTTATTGGCTCATGACGGTGTTCCCATGAAACACCAGCGGGATTTTAAATGGCAGGCACCAGAAGAGTCATGTTTCTTACATTCGAAAGGTGAGAACTGGTGTGTAATGAAGATAATAATGTGTAATATGAATATGGTACTTTACTGTTCATGAAGTACTTCCATGTAATTTCCACAATAATCTCATGAGGTCGCTCCATTGTTGATTGACAGTGGTCCCCAACATGTACACATATCACACACAGACGTATATTCACACACAGACATACACACAGGCATTAGTTTCCTCCCATGTAAAAAACACCCCAACACTACTGTCCCTCGAACTGTTGTTACCTTGAACCATCTCACACTTTATTAATTTCTAAAATTCTCGAAAAGGTAAAAGCATCCCCTTAACTCTCTTCAACTCCTTAGGACTACTACATGAGATCTGATGTAATGTGTACCATTGTAGAAAAGCCCTTAGCTGTTAATTTTCTTGTTGCCACATCTAGTGGGCTTTTCCCATATTTATCATCAAGGGCTGCTTGTAGTTTTGGATTCTGTTGGTCGTGGTCAGTGTTCCTTCCCGAGGCTTCCCAAGGCTTAGTGCAGCTTCTTCCCACTCCTGTGGACTTCTTCTTTCTGATGTATTTGCTGGTTCCTCCGTCCTCTCTTCTGGGAAATGTGCACATTCCCTAAGACTGTGCCTGAATTCCTGTTCTCTTCTTTCTGCCTCTCCTCTCTTGGTCAGAGCCCCAGGTGGGTCCCCCTGGAGCAAGGATGTTACCTTTTTCAGTTCACCCTCCTCTCCCACTTGGAACAACCATCCATGTCCACCCTGACCCCTTCCCACTCAGTTGATGACTGTGACCCTCCTGGAATGAGAGAGCAGGTCTGTAGGGTGTGAGTCCCGTTGCCTTTCTGTCCACAACACGTTGTCCTTCAAATGCACTCACCCTTCCCTCCTGCCCCCAGTTTATGAGGGAGAGTGTGCCTTTTCCTGGTCAAGACGGATCCTTTGATTCTACTCCTTTGTCCTTTCAGGGAATAGAACCTTGCTCTGTTGATTATTTCCGCTCTATCCGATACTTTCAACTTGTCCCTGTTTATTGTTTGGAGCCCATACACATGCTTGGCTCTCTCCAGTCCCTGAAAGTGTCTCCCTTTACCCCATGTCCTCTCTCCCTACCATGCTCTTTTCCTCTTTCCCTGCAAGGCCAAGCTTCAGTAAAGAAGAGTCTACAGATGCTCATTCTCTCTCTTCTCCTTTAACTCTGCCTTCGATCCAGGCTCTAATGTCATCCTTGTGCCCTTCCTGAAGTTTCCAGGGACATTTAATTGCCTCATGTCACCAATGTTAACTTCTCAGCAGCAGTTGAAATGCCCACAACTCCCTCTTTTTCCAGGTTTTGCTCCGTTACACCAGTCTCTCCTGTTTTCTGATTGCTCTTTGTTTCCTCCTTTCTCATTGCTGAAAGGGTTTTCTACCCCTTTACCACTGCCCTTGGCCTTCCTCAATATTCCCCCCCTCCTTTTTCTCTTCCTCCTCTTTTTTGTCTTTCCCACGGTTCTCTCCATTTGGTTACAAGTGCAAACCCTGCTTTTACAACATGGTATGAATGACAGATACTGTTCGCATGCCGAACCCTCCTAGGGGACTGTCCTTATCATTGGCCTTGATCTCATTTAGTAACTAACATGTATTAGAAAGCAGCTGAATGAGAGTGGTTATTATTGAGGTCGCCTTGAATCAGTTGTCATTTCTGGAAAAGGTAAGTAATTTGCAAACTTCGGTACTTTAACCTTTACTTGTGAGAGATTACTGGCAACACGCACACAGCTGATTGACACACATTTGTGTATCATGAAATGTGCTGGGGAAAGGCTAAAATGTTAGGCGTTCAAGTGGTTGTTGAATTAATTTGGGTGTAACATTAGTAATGTTATAGGGATTCCCTAGAGAAGTTTGAACCCCATTTTTTTTTTAGCCCTCCGCAAAGACTCACTAATTTATTTACCTACTTACCATGCAATTAGGTAAAATTTTTATCCCGTAAACACACTGGATTGGAAGGTCCCTGCTCTCAAATTCTTAGAACAGAGCAATGAGATAAACAATTTGCCTGAGTCTTAAAGAACAGCGTCTAAGGGAGCTGAGATATTATCATTCAGTTAAGGTCCGCTGGGGAAGTGTGTTTCTGGGAGCTGGAAAGAACAAACAGAATGGCACGCCACACAGAATCTTGAATTGCTCTGAGTTACAATAGCTTGCAACTTTGGTGGGAAAAGATTACAGATATACGCCACCCAGCAGCCTAAGTCTTGACATTCCATACTGTCTTCTCACAGTGGCTTTTAGGATAACTTTGAATTTCATAACCTCAGTGAATATAAAATCCAAATGGAGAGAAAGGATAATGTTTTCTAGAGATTCATAGCAAACACAATTTTTTTGTTTATTTTTTTATAATAACTTGAAGTAAAACTTTAATCATGATGAACTATTAAATCTGCTTTCCCTTGAATATTTAAGGCTCTGGGTGCCAAAATTTGACGTAAAAACGGACACTGAGCAGCTCATGTTTACTAATGCAACCTTTCCCCCACCTGCTGTCCCTACCTACTTCTGGTTTTCACTTACGTCAATAAAAGTCTGGAATGCTTTCCTTGAGCAAACACACCGCTTTACCCCGGCAACTTCAGATTAGAAGTTTTGTAAGGGGCGGGAACCATATCTTATTCTTTCGCTCCTGAAGTTCTTTGTACACAACTGATGTGTCAGGAATAATTTTTAAGTTTCTGCCCATCCGTCAGTAACACACTTATAAGAGATGTAGATTTTTTTACAGCAAGATAATTTATTATGCTCTTAACCAGAGATAATGACTATCAACAGTTTAGTATAAACCAGAGAGGCTGGCCAAGTTTCCCTGTAAACAGAGAAGCAGTAAACATCTGAGGCTCCCCTGGCCTCGCGTTCCCTGTCACAACCCCTTAGCTCTGCTGTGGCGACAGGCGGGACAGTCCCCAAACGGCATCTGTGGCCATGTTCCTGTGAAACTTGAGTTGCAACAAAGGCAGGCTGGGTTGGGTCTGCAGGCTACGATGTGCTGACCCTGTATCAGCTACCCTTTAAGCATGTGTGTGTGTGTGTGTGTGTGTGTGTGTGTGTGTGTGTGTAATGTACATGTATAACATATATATGTGGTATGCAGGGGTGGGCAAAAGTAGGTTTACACCTACTTTTTTGTATGGAAAATAATACAATAATTGATAAATAATAATACAGAAATAAACTCTCCTTCATGTACTCCCAACTGGAAACCTCCTTTTGCCCATCCTGTATATAATACATAATTTAATATGTAGAGTGGTTTTAAAAAGTGACATTGTAAAGAGATTGCTAGACATCCTTGCAGTGGAATATTGGAGCCTGTGGGGATCACCTGTCTTATAGGGCAAGGACTCTCTGTCACCCGATGGGGGGCAAAAATTGGTTCTTCTTCAGGTGTGGGGAAAAAAATCTTAAGCTATTGCAGTGGTGTGTGCCTCTCCAAAGTTCAATTCTTCTCAACAAGATTTTATTCTTTAGCACTTAATTTGGGGGTGGGGGAGAGGATTAGGTAAAAGTGTGTGAAACGTCAGCTTTGGAAGGTAATGACAGAGAATGAGTAAGAGGCCCTGCTGTAGGGACACGACCCTTCGCTTTAATTGGGTGATTTTCCAACTCTGCAGCTTATAGATAACTAAAAAACTATTGCAAATGTGAATAATTCTTGTCTACTTGCAGCACACTTGCCTGGCTCCCTTATTTAATCATCAATAACGAGCTACATAGAAGTCTTTGGCAGGAGCTTATCTTATGTCTGTGTGAGAGTCACGGGTTTGCCACTTCAAAAACACAGGCATTTTCCATGGGTTTGTAGCAGCCGTTTTGTGAGTGACGGTATGTCAGAAACATTGCCATATCATTACATATTTTAAAGGTTATAAATATTCTATTAAATAAATATATCACTTACAAGTTTATCTTTTATCATTGAAAACAATTTTTAAGAACAAGCACAGATCACTCTCTCAGAAACACACACAATGTGGGGAGACATAATGTGAGTGGAATTTGTTTGGCGCCGCGCTTGTCTGCCTACGGTCCCACGTTGACCATCGTGAGGGCACAGGCCGGTGGGGGTAAAGGTCAGTGCTGTTTTCATGGCTCCGCTTGTTGACAGAAGGTCGCATGTGTCGTGTTATGAACATGAGCTCGTTTGGGGGGAAGCACTGTGCCCTGGGCCCGTCAGAGGTACACGCGAGGTGTAGCACACGGAGGATACTTGCAATTTGTTTCCGGCACATGGAACTGCCGCGGCTTGTCTGAGCTTTACCGTTCTTGCCAAGGCCTCCTGCCCTTCTCTTCAGCCTCTCAGTGTTACTGACTCCAACTTCTAGCCCCTGCATACTTGTTTTAAATTCCTTAAACAGTTTCTTCTTTAGAACTGCTTCCAGCAGCCACAAAAGGGATTCCAACAATGGCAATGTCCTTGGGAGGTGTGGGTAGCACGTCATTGGAGATGCACATTTGTGTGCTTCCTTTGGTGGCTTTGCTTCACATATTTGCTGCATCCATTTTGTCCTGATAAAAGCACCAAAAAAAAAAAAAAATTTTTGTTTGGCCTCATAAAAAAGAATCCAGACATTTGTGGCTCAAAGTAACCACACTACCTAACATGTTAAAAAGTAAAAAATATATTCAGGAAATACTATGAAATGTACTCAAATTGATAAGACTAAGAACTCAGTCATTAAATGAAGAAAGATATGAGTTTATTTATTCAACAACAGGTATGACATTCCTTACATATAATGTGTGGGAAAAGAAAAAATATTTATTAGATTCCTTGTACATGTCAGTTATTTTACACTGAATCCCCAGGAAGTAGTTTTAAACCTGAAACTGTTAAAAACCAGAGCTGGATGGATTGGGATTTACAGAGCTTGCTGTTGAGATGAAAATTCCCTTTGGCTCTGACAAGTCTCTTGGGACTTCCTCAGATATTCTTTTAAATTTTATAATTACAATTTGCATTCAATATTATTTTCTGTTAGTTTCAGGTGGAGAGCATAGTGGTTAGATGACCATATACGTTACATAAGCGTCCCCCTGATATTTCCAGTACCCCCTGGCAGCACACATGGTTGTTAGAGTACTATGGACTGTGTTCCCTATCCTGACTGTATTTCCGTCCCCGTGACTGTTCTGTAACCACCAATAGGTACTTCTCAATCCCTTTACTTTGTTCACTCAGTCCCCAATCTCCCTCCTCACTGTCAGCCATCAGCCTGTTCTCTGTGTCTGTGAGCCTGTTGCAATTTTATTTGTTTATTTTGCTATTTAGATTCCACATGTAAGTGAAATCATATGGTATTTGTCTTTCTCTGACTGATTCATTTCGCTTGGCATCATACTCTCTAGGTTCGTTGATGCTGTTGCAAATGATAAGATTTCATTCTTTTTTAAGGCTGAGTAATATTCCATTGTATGTATGTACCACACCTTCTTTATCCACTCATCTATTGATGGCCACTTGGGTTGTTTTCATATTTTGGCTCTTGTAATTTTTGAAAGAGGTATTTTTAAAGAGGAATGACCCTTAGCTCTGCTTGACCTTGGCTTGGGACTTGGTGGCTCTCTGGTGGTCACATAGCAAGGTGGGGAGCCGAGTCAGCACGAATGGCTGGACCAAGTGAGGCACTTATTACAGATGTAGGCAGGCATGTGAGCAGGGAAAGAGTAAGTGGGATGTGAGGTTGGTGGGAGGTGGGTGGGTTGGGGAGGGATGGGTGCTGGGGATGGGACAAGGAGGATCTGGGGACAAAGGCCATGGAGGGAGCTGGTCAAAGTGAGAGTCAATGCTCTGGAACCACAAAGGGTGGACACAGACTCTAGCATTAAGCCTCATCACAGAAAGCAAATGCAAGAAACAAGAGCCAGTGTTAATGCCAGGGAGAAGTGTGGTGTTGTGAGCAGGAGCAAGGCAAGGGAGGTGCCCCGGTGGAATCTAGGGGAGGCTCTCCGACTCCAGCTGCCTGTTGTTACTGCTCATGCTCTCCAGGCACGGAGGCCTTGGTGCCCTGAGTCCTCTAAAGTAACTCGACAGCTTATGACCAAATGCCAGGTGGGCTTCTGGGTAAGTACCTCAGTCAGCCTCCTCGTTAAGGCGTCACCCCTGCTCCCGTGACTGTAACCCACACTAAAAAGTCCTCCTGCTGCTGAGAAGCCTGTTCTCTCAAGAACAATGGATTCCTGAGAAAACAGGGTCTCTGCCACAACCGCCCAGGGAAGGGGTACAGAGTTCAAGTACTTCTAATGCTATACCTGGTAAAGCATTGGTTATTTCAAACTGTCAGGGAGAGTCTCTGATCTTTTCAGATGATTTTTAATCCTGGGGGATATATGTGTACATATACATCTCGTTCTTCATGCAGATATTTACAGTATGTGTATTTATATCTCTAAATGTATACACATACACCTCTCTCTATATATATATACACACACAGATATTGCCTATCCTTTCTTTTGGTTTGAAAAACATATTTTATTTTTACTGGAATATATTTGACATATGACATTGTGCAAATTTAAGCTGAACAAACAACATATTGATAGAGGAAAACATATAGAGGTGACCAGTGATGCTTCACTCTTGCACTGATGTCTCTCTCTCTCTCCAAAAGCAATGAAAAAAAAATGACCTTGGATGAGGATTAAAAAAAAATTATCTCCTTGACCAAACTCTGGTTAGGTTTCTTTAAGCCCACTAGGTCTTGACCTTGGTGTCCCTGTTGGGCCTGCATCACCCATTTGTACCAAGAATCTTGCTAAGTCAGTTTAGAGAGAACCCCCTACCTTGATATCCTCAGTATCTGAGAAAATTCCTTATCTCCCAGCATTCCCAAGGAGGTATCTGATGACCCTGGTCTGCCTGCAGCAAGAATTTTGTCAGGTCAGTTTTGACAGAAATCCGCCTTCAGCCCTTTAAATGATGTAAGTAATCTCAGTAATTTTCTATCCACTGACCCCCACCCTGGACTACAAACCCCGCCTTGTCCATACTCTGTTTGGAATCAAGACCACATCTATACTGAGATTTCTTTCCCCTACTGCAATTGTTCCTGAATAAAATCTAGTCTCACCACATTAAATAACTACTGTTTATTTAGCTCTAAGTTTCTTCGACAACCTTAAGTTTAAAACTTCCCACAGCAGTTGTCTCCACACCATTTGACTTACATTTCACTGGTGCAGGATTCTGTGAATTAGGACAATGTGGGCATAAGTTATAGAATCACACAGATCTGTTTCGAGCCCTGGCTCTGCTGTCCTAGATGGGTGCCATTGTACAGAATGTTTGACTCCGTTGTTCCTTGATTTCCTTATTTGAAAAATGGGCATAACAGCACTGGCCTAAGGAGATCACGAGGACTAAATGAAGTGGCATTGCAGAGCTGTCCAGGACATAATAGATGTCACTACCATTTTTGGGGGGGATGCCCAATGAAAAGAAATGTTGGGATATTTTACAGCAGGATTAACTGCTATTTAGTAGTGTTTCTCATGTTGGAGATGTCAGGTCAGCTGGGACCAGACCTTTTCCTGAGAAAAACCACTATTTCTCAGAAATGTGAATGTGCAGTAACAACCATACCTGTTTATGTGGCAATATGAAAATGCTTACATTGTATCAACAAAAGGAATACACGATTGAGTATACAATAGAATGGAATACTTATGATTCATGTTATAGGAAAGATACAGTATAAAGATGAAGAGAACACATGAAATACACACGTACTCTGGTGGTAAAACTGGATGTTATTTGGCTAGACAATGACAACCCTCTAAGTCCTTGGTACATAGTAGTTGCTGGGTCGTGCATGGGGGGGTGGGAAGAGTGAAAAGTTATTTCCACAAGGTGCCAAGAAATCTTTAGGAATAGTGTGTTGCGACCATTCAAGGCCTGACAGGTCCATGGTATTTGGGCAGACGGACGAATATTCAGGGAGCCGTTGGGATGTCTGGCATGCCTTTATTCACGGGTGGGTGAGCCACACACGCTGCAAGCCACATGTCCCCCTGCATGTCTCTGCATGGCACACATTGTGGCCCTTGCTCCCCAGTGTGGCACCCAGCAGGGAGCCCCAGCCCCTTTTTAAATACTAGAACAAAACAAAGCTGGCTTCAAGCCAGAAAATAATGTAACAAAGCATAATTCTGCACATGCGAGCCCACTTCATGTTATGGGAGCTGTTTATCGGACCCAGTCTCAAGGCTGTGAGAACACTACTTAACAGGCCCCTCCAAGGCTATGGCAACACTGCTTCCCTTAGTTACCCAGACACCTGGGTGAGGAAGCCAGACTGCCTCCACTTACCCTTCAAAAAGGAAGGATTGAGATCTTCATCTCTTCCCTTTTGAGGTTCCCTATTGTGAGAACATCTTTGACCTCATGGGCTGAGGGGGTTCCAGCTGTAGTGATCGGTCAGAAAAAGAGACCACATTTCTCCCACTCAGGAAGGAAGTCGCCATGAGAAAGGGGGAAGTCTAGCCTTGTGACACAGGTCAAAAATGAGGGCAAGTTGGTGAACAGAGAAGGCTGAGTCAGAGTTGCTCATCCGGTGCTCATAAAAACTCTACAGGGTCGGACCTCGTGTTACCCCTCTTTCTCCTGCTACAAAATTTAGGCTTAGAGAGGTTAAGAAGTAGGTGACTATGAGCTGGTACTTGAACCCCATCTGTCTCTAGGATCCTTGCCTACCACCTGCGATCTTTTCATGGCTTTCCCCCTCTTTAGGACAAAATAAAGAAGTGCCAAGTCGGGTTTAAAGTTGAGGCTTTGAGGTTTCCTGGCCTCGGCCAGGAGGCTGATGATTATGTGATGTAATCCACATTCTTGCATTACTTCTGGAAAACAAGGATTTTCAAGATAATTGCCCAAGATTAAAGGTCATTCTGTTGACATGTATAGATGTGGGTTTTTTTTCCTCGCAAACCTGATCTTTCTGGACCTCGATGATCTCATCTATAAAATGATAGGGTTACATTTTAAGATTCTTTTCATGGTCTAATGTTTGTGAGTCCAGGAATTTGTAAGCTTTTTTTCTGATATTTCACCTTTGGCCTTAGCCTCCTTAGCGCTATGATCAAAGCTAATCAACTCCAAGTTTATGTGACAGGTGAGGATAGAGGACTTAAGGAAGGTTATGAAGGAGGGAGTATGGCAGCAAAAGGTTTTACAGCCATGTATTAAATGGGGTTTAAGAAAAGAATTCTGGCCTTGACTGGTACAGCTCAGTTGGTTGGGTATTGTTCTGCAAACTGAAAGGTTGCCGGTTCGATTCCTGGTCAGGGCATGTGCCTGGGTTGCCAGCTGGTCCACAGTCGGAGGGGCATGCGTGAGATGTGGCCAGTTGTGGTTTCTCTCCCTCTCTTTCTCTCTCCTTCCCTCCCCCTCTCTCTGGGAATAAATAAAATCTGTAAAGAAAAAAAAAAAAGGAAAGGAGTCAGGATCTCAGAAAGCAGTGTGTAAAGCAAAAAAGGCTAAAACTGAGGAAAGACTTTCAAACAAATAACACGATTTCATTTATATGTGCAATCTAAAGAACAAAATAAACAAACAAAATAGAAACTAGACTCGTAGATACCGAGGATAGAATGAAGGTTGGCAGAGGGAAGAGGGGTTGGGGGACTAAGTGAAAAAGGTAAAGGGACTAAGGTTACAGATTGGTAGTCACAAAATAGTCCCAGGAACGTAAAGCATGGGGAATATAGTCAATAATATTGTAATCATTAGTTACTATGCCAGGTGGGTACTTGAAATATCAGTGGGGGCACTTTGTAAAGCATATGATTATCTAAACACTATGCTGTATGCCTGAAATTAATACAAAATAATACTGAATGTAAACTATAATTGAAAAAATACTGAGAAAACAGTGAGATTCTTGATGTATATGATGAAAGAGTGGAGCTAAATGGTTGCCTGATTAAAGGAAATAAAATAGTATAAGTATCTATGATGGTTGAATTGTGAAATTATAATCAGACTTAAAAAATAAAAATACCCCTCCCCCCCAAAAAGAAAGAAAAACAAGACTTTCAGAGGATTACATAGACACAGGGTAAGATCTGGTTGTGCCCTGATGCTAGCAGGCTGCAAGTAGCTTGTCCAGTGTGAGTTAGAGCACAGGATTCGCTGTCGCAGGGATACACTTCCTGGTGTGGCCGTCTCACTCCCCCATGTCCCAGCCCCAGACTCACTCTCTAAGAGCTGACATAGCTGCGGACACTGCCACCGATAACTTTCCTTCCAAGGACATGAAGCTTCTTTAGTGTTTTAGGTGAACCAAAGAACAGACCGAATGGACACTTATTAAGTAAGAGAGAATTTAGAAGAAAAAGGGAAAAAAATCACAAAGAACAGTGATGTGAGCCAAATTTACAGAATATAATTTTCTAATTCTCGTTTGGGACTAACCCTTCTTCTTCCTTGCTCCTTTCCTCTCATCTTCCCCCTTCTTTTTGCTCATCTGCTCACTTCTGTCTTCAGCCTCTCTCTCCAGCTCCTTCTCTCTTACCGCTTCGTTCTTTCCTCCCGCCCCTCCTGCACTTCTTGAACACCACATTTAAAAGTCTCTGCTGGGCAAGGCCAACTCAAGATAAAGACAACACAGTTCCAGCCTCTCAGGTTGCTCTCAGGCAACGAGAAGACAATGTGGAAACCAAATTTGTAAGGTAACCCTCTTGGGTTCCTTTTACCCACCTCCAGGCTGTCTATGCAGCCCCATCCCCAGGTCTGCTGATGTGCTGTGGTCCTCTTCCCTTTCAATGTCTGCTCTGAGGATCAGATGTTCAACTGGCTGATGATTTTTCCTCCACTTGGGGGAAATTTGTTAAAGGTTCTGTGTCATAGTAAGCGAATTCCAGATGTAGGATCACTCTCCAGCCAGGGCTTGCTTCTTTTTATTAAGACAGATTCACAGAGGGTTAAAAAATGACTTGTAGCCTTTGTTCTTTTTGTTGAGTAACAGTATTTCTAGGATTTACTGAGTGCTCACTCTGTGCTAGGCACTTACATGTTATCTCCAATCTTGTATTATCACTCTCCCTACTATTAATTAATTCATAGATGAGATAACAGGGAGGTTGTGATTAGTCCCAGTTAAAACAGCTAGAAGTGGAATTTAAACATAACTCTGTCTCACTCAAAAGCCCAGTTCTTCTGACTACTTCTGTGTTTTAATTACGAAGGGCAGCTTCCATATAGTCTTTTTCTTTCTCTCCAGGGGAACGCTACCTTCCAAGTGGCCTTTGTTTTTGTTTTATTTCTGGAAGTGACGCACGAGATAAAGCAGATGTTTAAAGGTAGGTAGGCTGCTAGCTTTGAGACCACTGGACCCTTTCTAGGTTATGCAATGGGCATCTGATCAGTTTTGGTTATCAGTTGTAAACTCTACTATAAAGTTCAATTGAAACATTTCAAAATTAGAGAATGAGTGGCATAATTTTTAAAAATTAAGGTTTTTTCCCTCTTAAAAATTGCTTAATGGTTGTCAGTGAAAATGAAACCGGGCAAGTCAGCATTCATACTGCCTGTCACTACCAGAACCAATAAATAGAGACAAGGATTGAATCTTTATGGGCGTTTTATTCAGATGCCAGCGATCTGAGAAGACAGAGTGCTATGTACCCTCAAAAACCATCTTAGCATCTCATCTCAAGCCGGCCTCTTTTATACAGAGAAGAGAGGGTAGATAAGGGGCTCAGAAAAAAAGGTTAATTGGATAAGAGTTGCAGCTGGCAATTTTCCAGGTGCTTCTTTATATGTTGATCTACATTTTTTATCTGTCTCCCTCCCTGGAACTCAGTGGCTCAGGTACCATCTCAAATGCATTCCAGTTCTGGTATAACAGCTTTCCACATTCCTTAATCACTTAGGCCTATCAACTATGACAGAAGCTAAAATAAAAAACACGTTAATGCATTAATGTTCATTGTACAGAACACGTATGGGCTTATAGGCAGCCACAAAAGCAAAAGACAATTGTAAGTGTTCTTACTCGATGGTATCATAGACAAATTTAATGTATATTTCCTAAACTTACAGGAGCTCTCAGAAAAAAAAAAAACTCACTTTAATACTGTACAGTTTAAAAATAATATTGTGAATTTTACAGCCAACTTATTTCAAAAGACCATAAGAGAAGCCTAAGGTGTTGCTAATTTGTTGTATCTCAGTATTGATTATATCATTCTTGCTGCATTACTATTCATTTGCCATGGGGCTATTATGCCACTATGCTTTTGTTGTTATAATCAATAGGGGAACTTTTAGGATTGAATTGAGATGAATTTTAATAGATTGTGAGATTAGCTCGTGCTCACTCTCTCATAATGGGATTTGTATCGAATTTGTGCACTGATGCAGGCCATGTCCCTATTACAATAGTATCCCATCCGTGTCTCTGTTGCACAGATACTGGTGGCAGTGTTTGAACAGTGGTTGCTTTAATTTCCCTGGGTGTCCGCTCTTTCGTCTGTAGGTACAGATTGTAGTGCATGAAGAGAGTCCCTGGCTCATAGCTGCCGTTTACTGTGGGCTTACCATCATAATTTATGGACTCTGTTTAAAGCTTGGGTGAATTACTGGGAAGTTGCCTATAGCAACTGTGCTTGAAGCCAAGCCCACCAGTGGCCGGAGATATTGAACCAGTGTAAATGTGGATCTCTAGTCCCTTACCTGATCTAGTTTACGATGCACAAGGGAGGTTTGGAGAGAAGGACTTTAGCTTGCCAACTCTGGAAAAATTGAGGAGAGGGCACAAGATAGAACTTCTAATTCCATAGTGTTTATCATAGCTCTTAAGAATTAAATGAGTCAAAGTGAATTTACAATAAAGTATTTTAAAGATTTAGACTTTAGCACTTTTTCTTCAATTCCAAAGCATCATTCCATTACACTGTTTCCCCCCTCCTCCCCCCTAGAACATGTAAGAATTGCTACAGATCAACAACAACAAAAAAGCAAATATAAATTCCCAGCAGAAGTTGGGCTAATCCCATTAGGAACAGGAATTCCTAGCCTGCAGGTTGGCCTTTTTGCCCTTTCTCTCTTATTCCTGAGATAACAAAAAAAAAAAAAAACGAAGAAAGAATGGATAAGAAATGATAAATACTGAATAACTTTGGAATTAAATAAAACCCTTTCTTTCTCTGAGGGTCACACGCTATTAGAATTGCTTCTGAATTCTTAGGATGTCTTGAATTTGAGCCACTTTCCCAGATGGGGGAGTTCTTATCTTGCACAGAAAGTTTCTTTTCTTCATCTAAGCCCTTTGAAGATACCTCCCACCCCTAAACAGGTTTGGAGAGGTAGAGAGATGCTTTTGGTTATCACTGTTGGCTAGGATTTGTTCTTGGCTTTTAGTGGTAATGCTTATGGTGCTCTCACACGGCAAGTCATTGCCTGGCCTCAAATGCCGGTAGTGCTTCCAATTCTGGAACATTCTGCCTCTCTCCTGTCCTGCCTCTGGTTCAAGTGGCAAACTCTGGAAGAGAAACGATGTGGTAGACCTTGTTCATTGCCCTAACCTCATGTCCTGAGTCCTAAATAAATGTTTGTTGAATGACATGTCACTTATGAAGATAATAATTGACTTGTGGACAATCAACTAGATAAAATAAAAGCCAGCTGAGCAAAGTTCATTTTTCTTAGGCCTTGAATTGAATGACTTGCTTTTCGAGTGAACTCTCTGTTCCTGTTAGATCTTTGTGTATGTCAGCTTTGAGTCTATCAGTTTTGGGGTTATTTGCCTTGTATGCCATAGTTTACTGTGAGTATGGCTTGAAGGGCTTGAATCTTGGAGGGCTGTGGGTTTAATTTTATTTTGTGTATTTGTATTTAGGGGAAGTTAAAATATAACACCTACTATTTTGGTAACAATTGAATACCAAATGTATTGAATTTGAAAATATGGTTCCCTAAGTTTCCTGGAAAGTTTGGAAATCTTGTATTCAGGGTTAAAGGGGGTAAAACACAGTTTGTGAGGCTTTGGGTGGATACAGTTCTTCCTTTCAGTAAAATTTTCTTTTTATTCCTCCCTCCCTTCCTTCCTTCCTTCCTGAAAAGCACATTGGCTATACATGTTTCCTAAATATATAGAAAAATGTATCAGTTATCAGTCATATTTAATGTGAATTGTTTTGTCAAAACTACATTTGAAGACTTTCTCTTGGATATTTCAAAGAAAAGTGTGCACGTTTGCTTTGTCCTTTCTCTTCTTTCTTCTTGCTATTACTCTCTTGATCGGCATCAAGGAGTGTTCTCTTTAGATGTCTTAGTTTTGCATTCCTAGTTACTCATAACATCAAGGAACAGCCATTTTTTAAAGCCTTCGCTTTATCACAAAACAAATATTTACAAATTATTTTTCTGATAGCATCTAGATTCATTTCCCCTCAGCGCCTCCTGTATTGACAATATATTCACTCATTGAATATTTAACATTCCTTCATGATTCTACACCACAACTTCCTTTTCACTCCAGACTCCTGATTTGTATTTTCTCTCACAACAGCCTATATTTTTGTGGCATAAAATCACACACATTTTTTTTGTACAGGAAGGAGATTTTAATAGAGGGAACTGACTAGCTCTGTGGACTTATCTTCAAGGCTGGGTCAGAGCAGCTATTTTTGTAATGGTCCCTGATCAGTTCTAGCATCCAATTTCTTTGTAAAATATAACACCAAGTCTCTTGGGAAAAAAAAGGTAGCCCAATAAAGAAAACCATTCCTGCTACAGACACACCACTTTCCTGGGAGTAACTAATTATTTGTAGGCTGGTGTTGGGTTAAGTTGCTTTCCCCAGAGCACACAGCAGCAAATCTCAGAATCTGTCCTCCTAAGCATTTCTTCTACTTCTTCATAGGTAGGAGCATTTCCTTTGAGTAAATATGTGGGTGTTCTGGAGTGAGCTCATTCATCTATGTTTAATTTTTGAGTTGGGGACAGCTGAGGAGTGTTGTATATCTGTGTGTGGTCAGGTTGTTCTGCCCTTTCCTTTCCTCTGAAGCCACCTTTTGGAAATAAAGCTTAAATAGGGAGAGGATTTGGAGGAGGAAGGTCTATTCAGAGTGTCGTTTCTCCTTTAACCAGAAAAAAAGTTTTCAAGGCAGAACTCGTGGTGGGAAAACAGAAGATGACTCTGAGAAATGGCCACAGGGGAGCCTGGCGTGGGAGGAGGCTCGCGCTGACGTGGCCATTGACGTGCCTGTGCAACTCTTGATTAAGGACTTTTATGATTCAACATAAACCAGTTCCTTTTCCTTTTCTGCCTGAGTGCACAGCTCAACCACACACATGCACACAGAAAGACAGCCTGTTTTGTAGCCATTTGTCTGAGATTTTGCCAACGAAGTGTGAGCAGGACCGATTCACACCACTCCTCGCCTAGCAGTGGCAATGATTCCAATCTCCTTCTCTTTTAGGGGGGCATTCTTTCTCCTCTGTCTGTGCTAAATGTCCCTCTGCCTTCTTCTCATAAGGACACGTGTGATTTAGGACCCCCTTGTATCCAGCAAAATGCTCTTGTCTTGAAACCCTTGACTTAATCACCACTGCCAAGCCTTTTTCCAAAGAAGATCAGCCTCACAGAATCCGGGGGTTAGGAGATGGCCATACTTTTGGGGATCACTATTGAACCCACTGCACGTGGCTTAGAACAATCCCTGGTCTATACCAAGCACTCAGGAAATATTAGTTGTTCCTGTTGTCCTTAAAAGAGGGCCTGCTCCTTTGTAACTGCCTGTTCATTCATACCTTTGTGTACAGAAGCCCGGACTCTATCTTCCCCACTCCTCTCAAACACTCGTCTGGCAAGCTTGTTGCTTCTGCCGTCTCCTCTTCGTGCCTGCTGCCAGTTCTTGAGCTCCAGGTCTCATCAGGCCTGGAGGTACTTTCCCTCCACTTGTTCGTATTCCCAACTCGTGCCCTGCATTGCCTCTCAGTAGGTTTTCCTAATGCGCAATCCCTGTTTAAAAAGTCTGATGAATTTCTGTTGCACACAGTAGGAGTAGCAACAGTCAAAACAAGTATTTATATCATCCCCATGTCCCTGGTGGGAAAATAAGGCTCAGAAAAGATTGAAGGACATATTCAAGACCATACAGCTTTGCTGTTAGCAAGGACTGATATCAAGCCCGTTTCTTCTGAATCCTTGCTCTGAAGTCCAGAATTTAGCTTGTCACTTGAAGCCTTCGTTTTCCACGCATGTTCCTGATGTTCTTTGACCTTCATCATGGCACCTGTATCTCACCAAGCTCTGCCGAGACTCCATGCCTTTCCATTTTAATTGTTTCTACCAGGAAGGGTTATCCCTTTATTTATTTATTTTGGACCCTCTCCTTTCTATTTTTTTGATGACTCCAAAACAATCACTCTGTTAAGAGTCCATAGATCCCATGAAGAATTCCCAAAGTTCTTCGGGCACTTTGCATATATTTCCATTACTGCACTCACCACATCATCTTATCACTGTTCATACATCTTTCTGGACCAAACTTCTCATTATTTTGAATATCCCCAGTGCTTACCTCAGCAGAGATGATCAATATATATTTGTTGTAATGGTTCAGCTAAGGCTAGAGAAGTAAAAGAAACTGGTCTTTTATCTTGTTAAAAATCAACTTACAATCAGCTATTCAAAAAAAAAATTGAGAAATGCCATTTTTAAGCTGGGAGAGAGGGCTCTGAGTGGGATAATGGGAGTTTTGAAATCCTCTCTGTAATAACTCCTGTATTGTACTCAGATTAGCTTGTCCCATTTCTTCAACTGCTGTGCCGATTTCTAACTCTGTGCCTTTACTTCAGCTGTTTCCCTCCCACAAATGTTCTCCTCACCCTGCATTTTCCCAAATCCTACCCCTCGTCAAGGCCAAGTTCTTTCTCCTCCACGAGGGAACCCTCTCAACCCATCATCCCCACCTCCAACTCTCCTGTCCAAGCCTCACCTTGACAGTTTACATGCTTTATTGGTATTGTCTGTAGACCTTGCCTCGGAAAGAATTAAATGTTTATCTGGTAATCAAGCAAGTCTACATTCATTATTCTAGTTTTAATCTTTAAAAAAAATAAAGTGTGATGATAAAGGAACTTTGTTTCAAAGAAGTACACCAGTGTTTACAAAATGGAATTTTTGATAACAGGCGTGTATTTGGGTCCCAGAGTTGTTCTGAAGTATTAGGTTCTTCCCTGCTTTTATAGTAGTAGAGCTGTTAGGTGAGCATGGAATGAAGACTGCATTTTCTGTGCTCCCTTGCAGCTATGTGGTCATGTGACTAAGTTCTAAACCATGAGATGCAAGTGGAATTGTAGTGTGATGGCTCTTGGGAGCCTTTGTTTTAAGAGACGGTGTTTATGTACACTTTGCTTTCTTCTTCATCTTTGCTGCCTGGAATATGAATGCCACTGTCTTAGAAAGTGAGGCAAGACTGATAGAAGAAGCCTGGAGTTTCTGCTGCAAATCTGTGGTTGCCAGATTTAGCAAATAAAAATACAGGATGCCCGAGATAAATTGAGTGGGACATGCTTTTACTAAAATATTATTTGATGTTAATCTGAAATTTGAATTTAATTTGGTGTCTTTTATTTTATCTGGCAAACTTGCCTGATTGTCTATCACTGTTGGCTGCTATGCCAGCTACGGGAAGTCTGCTAGGGCTTTTGCGTGTGAGGAAACTAAAGCACTGAAGCAGAAAGAGAAGGCTAACCTATATCTTCTCAAAATCTCGTGCTTTATTATACATGTTTCTCAGTTCTCGAGGATCATTAATAACTACAGTATTTTACATTTTGTAAATAACTTTCACATGTTTGGTCTTATTTAATATTCACAATGATCTTATTTTTTAATTTTGTAGATGAGTTTGAGTGATTTGTCCAAGGTCCTATAGCTGGTGAAGGTGGATATGGCATGTATATTGCAGCATTAGTCACAATAGCCAAGACGTGAAAGCAATCTGAAGGTCTATTGGTGGATGAGTGATCAAATAAAATGTATCATGCATATGGTGGAATATTATATAGCCTTAAAAAAGAAGGAAATCCTGCCACTTACAACAACATGGGCGAACCTAGGGGACATGACATTAAATGAAATAAGCCCATCACAAATGGACAAATAACTATAAGATACCACTTACACCGGCTGGGGCACACGTAGGTTTACAGTTGTGAGTATGCGAAACAGAGTTTATTCTTGCATTATTATTTATTAATTATTATTGTATTATTTCCCATACAAACACTTGTAAACCTACTTTTGCTTCACCCTGTGTGAAAAATCTAAAATAGTCAAACTCCTAGAAGCAGAGAGTGAAATGGGGATTTCCAGGAGAAGAGGCGGAAACGGAGAGGCATGAGTCGAAGGGGACAAAGTTTTGGTCATAAAAGATGAGCCCTAGAGATAGACTGTACAGCATAATGACTATATCAACAACATCATAATGTGTAGTTAAAATGTTACTAAAGGGGTAGATGTTAAATAAGTGTTCTTATCACACACACACCCACAAAAACAGTAAATAAAAGGAGAGGAGGAAACTTTTCTCAAGGTGATGGCTAGGTTTATGCATAGATCATGGTGATGGTTTCATGGGTTTTATCTCTAAATTCATCAAGTTGTATAAATTAAATATATATAGCTTTTTATTTTTACTGCTCCAGTCAGTGAAACGGAAACTTTATTGGTGCCCTAGGGCCACAGGGTTCAGGGGTTCGGGCAGAAGGCCGCCCTGCGGGCCGAGGCTATAGTGGAGCTGCGCTTCCTTAACCTTCTTCTTAGGGCAGGTTGTTGGCTCGGCTGCACTTCTTCTTGTGGCAGTTGACAGCACAGGGGGTGCAGGCAGGTATAACACCTGGGGCAGATCATCTTGTCACAGTTGTACTTCTGGGCCAGCTGGCAGAGGGAGGGCTCGATGGTGCCACCTCTCTGACCAAACACCACGTGCAGAGTGGACTCTTCCTGACTGTTGTAGTCTGAGTGAGTGTACCCATCCTCCAGCCATTTCCCCCGCCCCCCAAAATCAGACGCTGCTGGCCAGGTGGGATGCCCTCCTGGTCTTGGATTTCAGCTTTGACTTTCTCAGTGGTGTCCCTCAGCTCACCCTCAAGGGTGATGGTCTTGCCATTCTGGGTCTTCACCAAGATCTGCATCTCTGCATCTGCTGGGGAGGCCTCTCTGCCGCCTCCTCCTTGAGAAGAAAGAACCAAATGGCTTCTGTATGTCAATCATACCTCCGTAAAGTGGTTTTTAAAACAATAGTAGTGGATGTGGGAGTTGAGTTTGGATCTCTGACCCTGACTTTGCTGGTCTTCCTGCTCCCCACAGCTTCCCTTCTTACTGTGGCTAGTTCACCATGAACGGAATGGCAGAGAAGGTGCGCTGTGCTCTCCCACCCCCAAGAAAGGAGAGGCTCTGCTCTACCTTATACTCCCAACAACTGCCGATACAGCCTGTGAATTTTCTGAGATTTATGGAGGGTGGGAGAGGCAGGGCGATAATGGTTTTGGGTGGGAGGGAACAGAACCTTAAGTTTCTCACAGTACTGCATAAAAATGGAAATTGTCTTGATCATATTCATGTTCTCACGTTACTGAAAGCCTACTGACTTTTTGGTAGCTTTGAGAGGTGGTTCTCTTTGCCCTGCGCCAAGGAAGATAGATCTCTCTCTAGAAGTTTGGATGAAAGCTCTAGTTTTCATATTGTGGCTTCTGGATGAATGTTCCAGGAGTTGTGCAAACATTCGATTCGAATATTATTTCCATTTCTACCTGAACCGTTATATTAAGTGAAGGTAAATAATACTGGCTTCCATAACAAAGGGACAAACTTTAGTTGCTTAACGCAATAAAACTTAATTTCTTGCTCTCCCAAATCTATTAAGGCTTTTTCTGGTCTGCCAGCAGCCTTTCTAAATGGTCGTTTAGGAAGCCAGGCTTTTTCCACCTGGTGACCCTGTCCTCCTCTCTGGATCCCCTGAGTCCTGTTCAGCCAGGGGGCTGTTGAGGAAAGGATTGGAGAGTTGCCTGGAGCAGGTTTGCAGGTGACAGGGCTGGGAGGTGTGCGTGACAGGGCTGTTCGCATTTCATTGGCTGGATCTTAGACACTGGCTAGGAAGGCTGGCGAAGATGGATGTGCTGCTATGCACCCAGGCAGAAAAGGAAGAGGAGCTGATTTTCATTAAGAACACAGCTAGCTGTCTTTATCCCAATCACCAAAAATAAAATAGAAAACCTCTTTGGAAATCCCAGTTTCTCGACATGTTATCAATGGTAACTTATCTTTGTTTTAGTGTAGCCTTTGGCATTAAACTTCTTTTGTTCTATTTAATTAAAGAATATCTTAAGGTTGCATGAAAAGCTGTTACAAAAACATCGATCACCATTTGCAGTGATTTATCTGTGGAGATCACTGTCATCACCCTCAGAAGTGGTTGCAAAGAGAATATGAAAATAAATGAGATTCTAAAATCGGTGTAAGGCCACAAGTCACCTGTAACTCCTGGTCTCATTCATCCAAAACACTTTCTTGTTCTTAGTGACAGACTTTATAGCATCGAACAGAAAAGCGAACTTACCACATGAAGTTGTATCAATAAAGTATTTCCTCTGTTCTAGATATATTGAGGTTGCATAGGAGATTTACCTTTTTCAAAAAAGGGTTCCATTGCTTAACAAATTAGAAACCGTGGTAGCGAGGGTCTTCCAGCTCTCCCTTGTATAGTGTTTTCTATTTCTGTATGCCTTTGAAAGGAGGACTAGGTCTGGATTGCATGTAAGTGGTGCATTGCAAGTTATGTAAATTGTTTTCCTTAGAATGGTGGCATTGCACGAGGGACACTATTGCACAATGGGTTTTCCCAACTTGTCTGAAATCGATCACGTTAGAAAATCCTAGAGGCTGGAAATCTCTGGAGGTGTCTACCAGCTGATAATCCATGTTAATCATTTCCACAGTTTATTTGAAGTTTTGCAATTAAAACATGCTTTTGCTTGTTCATAACCAAGCTCATCTCTCTTGCGTTAACTATCATGTCAAGTCAGAGGTCTGTTTAATTAAAGAGCCACAGGCCTGCCTAAGAGAAGCATCGATTCTCACTTCCCTGGAATTTCTTCTTGATTAGCTTTGGACATCTGCTTTGGGACTTACTGGCTCCCCTGTTGCCCCTTTAATGGAGAAGCCCCCTGCCTACCTCACTCAGGGGTTGCCTGGGGCCTGAAACATACAACCAGGCAACTCAGCCATCAATTAGATGTTGCTGAGGCTGGAGGAACTGTGGCTTTTGTTTTCAGGGTTGCAGTTTGGGGAATAAATTAGAGGCTTAGCCTGAGACTCCAAATCCTAAAATCAATCCAGGCATCCATCAGGCATGACAGAATGGTTATATTACCTCCAGAATGAGGTGCGCAGCTGTGTGCGCGCTGCATCCGCCTACTCTGACTCTCGATGCCAGTGCACATGATGTACGTCTTTTCTTCACCGTATCGACTGCAGAAACTCAAGGGTCAGAGCTTCACAATGCCCGTGTGTGCATTTATTTCTGTTAAACAATATGAGGAAATATTCTTCACCAGAAATGCTCACAATGTGGTTAGGTTGTCCTGTTGGTGGCTCAGAAAGTGACAAGTGAAACCAGAAGGTAGCAAGAGTCTCTCTGTGCGCACATTTTTGAGTTTGTGATTTGAGAACTGCATAGATGTTCAGTCACTAATTTGTGATGTGTGAGCCCTGTCACATGTCCTGACCGTGCATGCTCCCAGAGTCTCCTTCCTGGTCACCAGGGCTTATGGCAGTGATGTTTTAGAAATTGGGTCACCTCCTGGTTTGTGACATTGGGCCTCCCTGGGCAGAGAGTTTTGTTTTCTTCCTTTGTTTTCTGAGATAGACCTGCAGGTTTACACACTAGGGGTGCGGGAGATGTGTGGAGGAGATAACACTGGGTCACCCTAAAATCACTCTGGGGTGGTTAGAATTTGTTGTTTATTTTTAGACAGCACGTACTCTTTCTTCACCTCATTTTCTTTGGGTCAGTTTTTAAAAATTATGTTACTTGAGCATTCCGGTAAAAGGCAGCAGAGGCATTTCTGAGACAAGCAGGGTGACAGGGAAAGAGCATGAGACTCACAGTCGCTAGAATACCTCCCTGTTACTCTCATGCATAGATAACTTAGTTTCATGCTATTTGCTCACCATGCTGTCTTTTCAAAAGTGGCACACTAGATAAGGAAGGAAATAAATAAGATTCCGCTTCTGCCGTGGACTTGCTAATGCACAGTATAGGCTGGGAGCAGAGTGACCAAGCTCAGAGTGACTGTCCCTGTTTGCCTGTGACAGGGGTTTCCAGGGATGTGAGATTTTTAGTTTTAAAGCCAGGATGAGTTATTCACTTTGGCTCAGGGGAATGGCTGTGGACAGGGGGAGGGTGAGTTCTCCTGGTGGCCTGGGCCAGGTATATATTGCAAAATGTAGAACCTTGGGGACAGTGAGCAAAAAATGTGGGTCAGTGAGCAGAAAATGTGGGTCAAGGAGAGGGCTAGAGCAGAGTTAAGCAGAGAGGCTGAAGTTAGTGGCCAGGTCAAATGGAGGGTGAGGCTCTGTCCTTGTGTAGAGCCAAATGGAAGTATCCCGAGGGGATCATGAGGAATGGGTCCCCTAGAAGTCCCAGAAGAACTAGGCTGCTGGAGGGGTTAGCCTGGGAATTTACAGGAAGGCAGCCAAGGAAGCCAGCACTTTTCCTTCAGGGGAGAGGGCATTCCATCCTACGCAAGGGATCAAGTAAAGATTTCTCCCTAATAATGATCTCTAGGTTCTTATTTTCATTTTTTAAAAAGTGCTGAGCATTCTATTTTATGAATGTACGGAGAATTGGGTGGTGTTCCGTGACACTCCCTCAACGCCGCCCTGCCCCGGGCGAGGTGGTCCGACAGGTGGTGGTGGTGGTCTCCCTTACAGTACTCCTCCACGAGAAGAGGGGCTCCGATTCCCGTCCGGACCGAAATGAGTGGCATTTCTGTGCAACCGCAGAGCGATGCGCTCGCCTCTCTCCATCTGTGGGCAGGAGGGGTGGTGCGGTCAACTCGTTGTCCTTCCCCCCAGGGAACTACATTACCTAATTCAAACATGTACAATGTGGGAATAGTGAGAATATTTGAATATAGAGAAAATAGGGATAAAGAAAAAAAAGACCCCGATCCAGGAATGAACCCAGAAAATGTGTGCTGAGAGGTTCTGGGTGACGGAGGGACAGGGCCCACTGGCTGGTTCTGTGCCCGGAGAGAAACAGGGCGCACTGCCCGGCTCGGTGTCTGCGAGGTGAGAATAGGTCACAGGCGAAGAGAGCACAGTGCTTTTCTGTGCATGATGCGGGGGCGCCTTTTGCAGCGGGCCTTCTTCAGGAGGACCCTCAGGAATATAGCGAGTAACATCGGTGGTACCGTGGCAGGCATTTCACACAAGTGTTTCTCATAATGTTCCTCAAATAAAGGCTAAGGAGGTGGCTCCACAGCTCAGTGGAAAAATAAAATCCTATCTTAAAATTTTTTACAGAAGAAAGTGACATATATACATTTCCAGACAAAAGTTAAAGGAAATAATTGAAATGGAGAAAGAACTCAGTGAAACAGTCTCGATATGAAGAGCTTTACTGGCCTCATCAGCTCAAGGGTCGGTGTTGGAGTTTCAGAAAATGCCTGGATTTTCTGTCCTTCACACAGGGCACCATGATGGTGTTTCCCAAGTAAGCATTTGAAGTACCGAAGGCAAAGAATGTGATGAGGTTCTGCCTGACAAATACGTCCTGGAATTCACTCTGCTATGTGGACAGTTATGTCTGGAACCCATGGGCTGGCGTTCCTCGGGCCAATGTTGAGGATTCAAACAAGGATGCCACAGCTGAGTGGCTGAGTGGAGGCCTTTCCCTGGGCGTGGGCCAGGGAACGATCGTGGCAGTGCCCAAGTTGTCCTTGCAGTCCCTGTTCTGTCCCTCCACGTGGCTGAGTGGAAGGGCCCTAACGTTCTGTTCTGTGAACAGTACAGTAAGAATTTACATATGCAAGAAGTTGACTTACTTATGAACTAATAACACCTAAATGCCACTTTCCTTGTTGAGCAATATTTGTGACTTCTTTGGCATTTCTAGCTAATCTTTTTTTGTGTGTGTGTCCTTGGGGGTAGTCGTTTATTTTGGATCTTAAATATCAAATTTTCAGCGTGTGTCCTTTTGGAGACAATGAGGCTGAACTCATGAACTCAATACTTGGAAACAATTAGTGTTTAGCACGTGACAAGGGTTTGGAGAGTTTATCACCTGTTCTGCTTCTAGCTAGTTCTATAAATTCAGGTATTCAGTACCTGACTGCCTCAAAATATTTTGAAGTATTGTAGCAACTAAA
>VMDR010008094.1:0-37823 GCA_007922815.1 Macrotus californicus | reverse complement strand
TCTTCCCATCACTGTTGGTTCCCTGTACATTTTTCTTCATTTCCCTTATTGTATCCTTCATTTGTTCATCTAATTTGCGACCAAATTCAACCAAGTCTGTGAGCATCCTGATTACCAGTGTTTTGAACTGTGCATCTGATAGGTTGGCTATCTCTTCATCGCTTAGTTGTATTTTTTCTGGAGCTTTGATCTGTTTTTTCATTTGGGCCATTTTTGTTGTCTTGGCGGGCCTGTTACGTAGTAAGGGGCGGAGCCTTAGGTGTTCACCAGGGCAGGGCGGCCACGCTGCTGTGTTGTGACGCTGTTTGTGGGGGAGGGGTCCGAGAGGGAACAATGGGGGCAGCTCAGCTCCCTGCCGGCTACCAGTCACTTTCCGCACTACCCACAGTCCAACGGGGCCCCTCTGGTGCTGGCTCCGGTGCCGATCCCTGGTGGGAGGGCTGTGTACGCTCCAGGACCCTGTGGGTCTCTCCAACGAGCTCTCCAGTGAGCCCGGGAGTTTCTCCTGCTGCCGCCACCGCCGCCGCCGCCTCAACCCCCACAGGAGTTTTCAATCAGAGGCTCTGAGGCTTCACCTCCCTGCGCTGGGACTCTGGGTTGCGGGGTCCGTCCCGCTCTCAAGCTGTTCCTCCCAGTTTATTCTCACGAGGGAGTGGGATGCCCGGTCCACAGCCGCCACCTCTCCCGGCCAGCCACGCCTTTCCCCGGTCCGCCAGCCGCCGCCCCGCCACGCAAGTCCTCTCCGCCCCTCCTACCGGTCTGGAGGTATGTTTCTTAATTTCTTGGTTGTCGGACTTCCATATGGTTCGATTTTCTGTCAGTTCTGGTTGTTTTTACTTTTAAAATTTGTTGTTGTCCTTCTTTTGGTTGTGCGAGGAGGCACAGTGTGTCTACCTACGCCTCCATCTTGGCCGGAAGTCTCACCTAATGTTTTTAAGGGAATTTGTTGGTGTTTTCTTTGAGGTTTGGGTCAGTTCAGGTCTGAAAAGAAGCAGATACCAAGAGAGAATTAAAAGTGAGATAGATTTGCTTGGGTGACTGTCTTTAAATGACAGAGGAGATAAAGGGCAGGAGCAGGCAGGGAGACACTTTGGCCACTGTGATGCCAGGTACCTGTGCAAGGAGAGTGGGAGGAAGGAGACTAGGGGAGGAAGAGCCTCAGGCTGTAGGCGGTGCTGGGTCACTGTTCAAACTCTATGGTGGATCCCACAGCGCTGCGGCGGGCCTTTCCCTCCCACAGCGTCCCCCAGATCACAGGAATATAGGAACTAGAAAAGGAGACCCCGTACCCTGCATGCCCTCTTCCTGCCCAGCACTTTCTCGTGGAATGTTGTCCACTCCCACCACCAATCTGCCCCCGGGTGGGGTTATTATTTCCTTTTATAGATGAGTATCCTGAGGCTCAGAGAGGGGACGCAACTCCCCCCAGCCCACGCAGCTGTCAGTCACAGGACTAGACACCATGGTGGCCTCCGAGGGCAGAGACACACACAGGGCACCAGGCAGAGTTGAGGCCAGAGGGAGACCAGGAAAATCCCATGGCGTGAATGTTGGGGGCTTCTGCCTCTTTTCTGGGGGAGCCTCAGGGATTGCCCCCACCTTTTCTGGGGACAATCTGGATGTAAGGACCTACACTAACCCAGTGAGTCTGTGGGGAGAGTAGAAATGCAAGACACATGTACAAGGACCGTGCCAGGTAGCCCCAGCCCAGAGGCCCAGAGCCCGAAGAGCCTTCACTGCCTCCTCAGCAGACAGCCGTAAACCAGCACCGCCCATGCAGCTCTGAGAGGGGGCCGGGCAAAGAGCTGGTCCCCAGGCTCCACCTCCACCATTCCAGCACAGAAAGTCTGGGCTGGGGCCCAGGGTTTGCCTTCTGAAAAGCAGCGCAATCAAGAAACACTGTTTAAAACAATCCAGAAACTCAAACTGAGGAACGTTTTATAAAACCACTGGCCTGTGCTCTTGAAAAATGTCAAGGTCATAACAGGCAAAGATTGAAGAACGTTCAGATGAAGGTGACGTGACAACTGAATGCAACGGATAATCTGGAATTAGCGTCTGGGCCAGAAAAAAATTCATTTTCTTTTGTTGTAAAGGGCATTAGTGGGACAACGGGTGAAATCTGAGTGAGATATGTAGATTAGATAATAATTTTGTCCCAGTGTTAATCTGCTGATTTTGGTCAAAGCACTGTGGTTGTGTAAGAGAATGTCTTTTTTAGGAAATGCATGCTGAAGTATTCAGGGGTAGAGACATCATGTCTACAATTTATTCTTAAGTAATTGCAGAAAATCGTAATACGCACACGTGTGTCTGTGCAGAGTGGGAAAGGGAAAGTTGAAGCAGGTAAATGTGAAGAAGTAACATTTGAGAAATCCAGGTGCATGGCATACAGATTATTCATATTAATTCTGCAACCTCTAAGTCTGAAATGATTTAAACACACAATCCAGGAAGAGCCTGGGTGTCACCATCCTTTGATGAGAGCCCTACAGAGTGGTGGGGATGGGGTTTCCTACAGGGGTGAGGGAGGTGGGGGGGAGAAGCGCAGGCTAGAGTTTGGATGGACTGCACCTTACTCACCCACTCCTATCCCTGTGATAGCTCCTCTTCCAGAAAACTCCTCCTTCAGGTCTCAGCTGAGAAGGTACCTCCGTGATGCCTTTCAAAATCACCACGGTCCAGGCTATGCTGGGTGTTCCTTGTGCTCCCAGGGCTCCCTGTCACAGAATTTGTCTCCCCTGCTGGCCTACAAGCCCCTTGGGGCTGGAGGAGGTGGTGGACTGTACATAATTCATCTTTGTGCCCCCAGTTCTGGCATAATGTTGGCCACACGCCAATATTCAAAAGACATCTCCTTTTGGTTTTCAGTTCCTGCAACCCAGCATTTTACGATATTCACTCGTCAGCCAAGCCCTGACTAAACCTCTGTTTCATCAGTACCCATCCAACCCTGCGGTAGGTCTGACTACTCTTATCCTATGAAAATAGGGTCCTTAGAGAGAAATGAGTGATTTGCTTTAAAAAACATTTACTGAATGAGTACATGAATAAATGAATGAATAAGGCAGAAAGTGCTGAGTGTTCTATGAGCAAGGGGCCAAAGGCATGTGTGTTCAGGGTGGGAGCAGGACTCTGGAAGCCAGGTCCCAGTTGAACCAAAGGAAACACATTCTCGTAGTCAAGACCGTCCAACAACAGAACAATCTGCCTTGGAGTTGTAGGAAGTGAGCTCCCCATCCCCGGAGGTGTGCAAGCAGAAGGCTGCACCTTGACAGAGATGAAAGGAAGATAAGAGGTGGCTGAACACCTGGGAGAAGCTACTTCTATGATTCTCCTGGCAGCCAGTGTTTTCTGAGCTGGTCCACTGGGAAAAGGAACTCGGCTATCTGAAGACAAGCACTTGCTCTCTTTTCCTCACTCTTGCCAACCCCCACCCCAAGAATAACATTTTTCTAATGACTGAGTCCTGGCCCATTAAAGCATTAATTTAAAAAATTGGCCCTTGCCCTTAGAGTACTTTTAAGCTGAAGCTTTGCAACGAAGCAATGGCCTCATTAGGCTTTATTTAAAGCCAGGAAGCGACCTCCAATGAGACTAACAGTGGTCACATGGGGCCTGCAGCTGGCCCCATCTGGGCGTGAGAGCCAACTGGGACGTTCAAATCGCATCTTCTCAGCCTCAGCCCAGAACCTGGCTGCCAGCCTCCACCTCAGACCCCCGCTAGCCCTTGATGTGAGGCCCTCACCTGGGAAGTTGCCCCTCCAAATATAGTTCAACTATGGCCTCTCCTTTTCCTCTCCCCAACCCAGGCCACCACCATGGTTTACCTGGTGGTTGCAGTGGCCTCTTAGCTGGTTGCTGGCTTTCACCCTTGACCTTCTAACCCATTCTCCACACACAGCCAAAGAGCTCTTTCTAAAGCTGAAGTCAGGTCGTGAGACTTGCCTGCTGAAAACCCTCCAACAGACTCCTGCTGCGCTGAGAATCGAGTTCAGACTCCTCACTGTGCCCAGCAGAGTCCTGTCTGACCTGGTCTTCCACGTTCAGCCACACCCAGCTGCCCCTTGTTCTCTGCCTATTCTCATCTCTGGCTTTGTCTGTGCCTGCCCTCTGCCAAGTGCTCCCTGTCCCCCCATCAGCCCTGCTTTGTGAACTCCTGCTCATACTTCAAGACCCCCCTGGAGTGTTCTCTCCCACCAGAACTGTTTCCTGAGCCAGGCCCCTCCCATGCTCAGGAGGCCTCTGAATCTGCTTGGCTGAGCACAGATGCATTGTATTATCAACTCTTCCTACTTTCGTTCCACAGCCAGACTGTCAGTCCCATGAGGACAGGGGCTGTTCTGCTCACTGTTTCCCTGGCACCAAACACTCATGTGTCACATTGTCAAGGCTCGATACCCACGTGCAGATTAAAATGGGCAGACGTATGAAACAGTAAGGATACCAGAAGACAGATTAAACAGTTTTCCTGGCAGAAACAAACCAACAAATATAAACAAATAAATTTAAACACAAATGATTAAATGGATGAATATATAAATGTAAATAAGTGACAGAACATTTCCTCCAAAGTGTTTAAAGCGATGATTCTCAATCCTGGCTACATGTTAGGGTTACCTGAGGAGCTTTTAAAATATTCTCACAGGCCCCATCTCTGATGACTAACTCAGAATCTTTAGTGGGGAGGCTGAGGCTTCAGACTTTTTAAAGCCCCTGGTGATTCAAACAGACAGGCAGGATCCAGTGGTTCTCGGCGTGTGGTCCCTGGCCTGGAAGCATCAGTGTTTCTCAGACCGGGGCATGGTCATTACCTGACTCGGGAGTCTGGACTTGGTCCCAGTCATCTGGGTATCTAACAGTCTTCCAGATGCTGCTGGTGCTGCTGATTGGAGGAGACACTTGGATGCCCAGGGCTCTCGAAGTGCTCTTTCTCTTTAGCCATTTGCTGAGAAAAGAGAAGGGGGGCGGTGGTGACAGGTAATGCTTGCTGGTCTGGGGCAGGATGCTCCACAAGGATGGGACAGAGATTGTTCTACCAATTTTTCTCCTTTTTCTTTACTTTCTCATTTCTATAGATGAGGAACCTGAAGCCTGAGGAGGATTAGTAATTTGCCCAAAGCCCAGAATCAAATCATTTTATTTTATTTATTTATTTGCCAAAAAAAGTTAACTTTATTTACTTTTCCATAACTAAACTTAAATATCTCAAACTCCCATTTTTTTTCCCCCGTGGAAGGTAGAAACCTTACTCTTGTGAATAAATTTCAGGGTTTTTTTTCCAGGCATTGTAAAGTTCATTTAATTCAGGATTTTTCCCACCTCATGCCTTACTCCTGTGAGGCATCTTTTTCCTTGAAGACTCACGTGCGCTGCAGCCTTACTGATGAGGGAGTGACTAACACTGCCTGTCAGAGCGGCTGAGCTGTAAGTCTTTCCATTTGGCTCTCATGCGCCTCACTGCAGGTCACTCTCCATGAATGCAGGATCCGCCAGACCTCCATTCCTCACGGGACACCTGTCCTCCTGTGCCTGACCATCAGATGAGTAGCAGGTCTTCCGGCTCTCTCCTAACCAACTTCTGTCTCCTAGAAATGCAGATGCCCCCAGTGCTAAGGGAGAACCTTGAGGCTGCCTTAGGCTCACTCTGAGGAATCAACTCCCAAAGCAGCCATTTGTAATTCCTCCATATGTGAACAGAAACCCATTTGGTTTGTAGCCATCCAAGTGTCAGATGAGAACTAGACATGAATCAAACCCTTTTAAAAACGTATTTAATGGAATATTTATTGAGCACTTGCTGTGCCAGGCACTGCTGTGAACTGAAGGGCAGGCACCTTTGCTCAGCCCTACCCCCTTCCAAGTCAGCACCAGCTCGCCAAGGTTGGAACCTTAGGGATGGAAGGTCCCTGGTTGAGGCTCAACTCCAACTCTCTGAGTACCGGGGGAAGTCAAGGGCTGGGCCTGGCTTCCTGTTTCCCTCATATCCAGTTGGAAGAAGCAGATCTATCCCCTGCTTCCTGAGCTCACAGGGCCTGCCAAGACCCGAGGGGAACATAACCAAGAGCAAATGAGACAAGGTAGCCAAGTGGAGGCTCCTGGCTGGCAGCCCTCCAGGATGCTCCTTCCTTGGGGAATGCTCGGGTTCGACAAAACCCATTTCCTGTCTGTCTAGGTGTTCTTTGGAGAAGCCATGGAAGACCAGTTGGCTCTTGAACCATTTTTCTCTTCTTCTTCAGTGTGAAACCCTGATATTGTTCAGATATCAGGCAGCCTTGGGCTACATCCAATTGGGTAACTCCAGCTTCTCTTTCAAGTCTTGGCTTTGGTGCCCACCTCCAGGAAAGCTTTCTGGATGGTCAGCACCACAACCTGAGACCCACCAAGCAAGTAAGAGGCAGTAAACCCTCACTCGTGCCCGGCTCTCTGAGACGCAAGTCCTCATTCAATTTTCATCTGCAGTCTTTGAAGGTAGGTGGGACAGGATAGGCCTTCTCAGCCCCACTTGACAGGTTAAGAGACTGAGGACCAGAGAGGACATGAGACCCACACAAAATCACCCAGTGTTGTTTCTGTCTGAAAACAGGCCCCAGATTACACCTGAGGAATTTGGCAACAAGAGCAACAAAGATCATATTTGCTGAGTTTTACTTGGCATTTATAAAAAAGGCTTCTAAAAGTTTTATTGTATGTACTAACTCATATAATCTTCCCAACAACCCTATGAAATAAGTATTATTAGCCTTCCCAATTTATAGGTAAGAAACCAGATGTGCAAAGGGATGAGAAACCTTCTCTTTAAATTACCAAGTACTCACCACCAAATATGCAAATACCCATCTTTTCACCTAGTATCTAAAGCAACTAGAGAGCTCTCCCTCACCCATTAAGTACACAAGACTTTTAAAAATCACATATGGCATTATGAGCAAGGATACAGTGAAATGAACACACTTGTAGAGGTAGGACAGATGCCTAATTGAAAATGGGATTCAAAATTATAAATACATAGTATCATTAATATTGTGTTGCATAGTATTGTGTTGTGTTGTGTTTTTTCTATTGTATTATATTGTGTTGTGTTGTGTTGTGTTGTGTTGTGTTGTATTGCTACATGCCTGGAAGGAAATTACATGGCTGGAAGGAAGTTGGCCCGAGAACTAACTCCGTGTGCAGTGGTGTTGGCTATACTTGTTGGACGGGGCTAGGCAGGGTATCCCCTGGTCTCCCCCTCCCCATCGCAGCCCCTGAGACAGCCACTGTCGCGTGATTCCCATTCAGATGGGGTCACTGAGGCACAGGAAATTAAGTTCCTCACCAAGGCCAGGACCATTTGACTCCCGAGCCCATACCCAGGCTCATACCTTCCACACTCTACTTTTCTCTACAGTCTCTTGGTATAGCACTATGGGTATATAAGTTATTTTATGCTTTTAAAACTATTGTCCAAGCTTTTTACAATGAACATCTATCACTTACATAATCGTGGGAGAAAGGCAATAAAATCAGTTGTTTATGCAAATTGTCCAGAAAGTTCCAAAAGGCCGTACACACCCAAGTGTTAGCAATGATTATCTCCAGCTGGCGGGAGCACTGGAGCATTCTGGACCCTTCATTTTACTCTGTTTTGTCATTTTTCCATGGAAAGCAAGCACATGAATTATTTAAAAATTGGGGAAGTTTGGCACCTGGGGTTTCCATGGGGTCCACAGTGGCTAGAGGGTGGGGATGGCACTTCCAGACCCCTGCCTGCCTCTGCCCGTCAGTCTGGGGCACGGCTGCTCCCTCCCTCAGGAAAAGCATGGAGCCAACACCAGATTGTGTCTCTCCTGTTCCCTCCCAAGAGAGCCGTATCCTTGCTCATCTGGAACTTTCAATTAATCAGGCACCAGGCTCCAGTTCAGAGGCTGAGCAAATGTTCCGAGGAGGAAAAGAAAAACCAGCCCAACAACTCCAGGAGGACAATTACTGTTAATTAAAGTGAGGATCGAGGCGGCTCTAAAACCCTCTCCGATGAAACCAAAGGCTGGCCAGGGAGTTGTTCTTGAGACAGAAGAGCCAGGTAGGGCAGGGCAGGCAGGGGTGATGCCAGAGGGAGCAGGGCAGGGGTGAGGAGGGAGCCTTCTAGTTGCATTGGGGAAGGGCACTGACCTCAAATGCCTCCAGTTATGAGACCCAGGGCACTCTCAGGGCCCACCCCAGGAGATGGGGTTATCATCAGCACCATTAGGAGCATAGAAAAGGCAGGGAGAGTGTATGTGTAAACCTCACTGAGAACAGGGCCTCTGGGCTTGGCCCAGGGAGAGCTCTGAGTCTCCAGGCGTCCTTATTCCTTCTCCCATTCCCTCCTGCTCCACTCAAGGATCCAGCCTGACTTCTCAGGTTTTCTGCTCACCATTGTCACTTCTCTTGGGTCAGCTTCCTAGAGGCCTGGCCCCAGAGCTGGAGGTTCGGATGAGGGTAGAAGATGATGGTGGCAGCGATAGGGACTGCTACAGTCATTGTAGCCATCACTTTCTGAATTTAATTCCGACCCTGGGGTGCATAATAAGAGCACAGAGTTTGGAATGTAGCCTCTCTGGGCCTCAGTTTCCTCATCTGTAAAACAGGAATAATACCAAGGCCTATCTCACAAGACTGTAGTGAGAATTATATTAGTAAATACATGTGAAGTATAAGAACAGTTCCTGGGGCATGGCCTACAGTCAATAAATATTAGCTGTTATGAAGACACTTTGCATTTATTTGCACAGGTGGACTCATTGATCCATGCCAATGTCCCACGTGGTAGTCACTTTCATGATCCCTCCTGATGACCGATGCAGACACAGAGGCACAGAGAAGCTAAGTAACTTGCCTCAGGTCACACTGCTCACCCAGTAAGGAGAGGAGCAGGCGCTATGGCTCCACAGCCCACGTGCTCGGCCGTCATTTTATTGTTTCTCCGTGTGGATGTGCAGATGTGAAAATGTGAGCGTGGATAGTATTTTGTAGCAACTTTTTAAAATATGATTTATATTGAGGAAGTGCTTGTCAGAGTTGAAAGGGCAGGGGCCGCGGGGTCAGGCAGACTTTTGGTCAAGCCTCCGTGTGGCTGCTTCTAGGCGCGTGCCTTTGGGCAAGCCACCTGGCTCCTCTGTGCCTTCACCGCCTACTCTGTGAAACGGGATCCCGGCCCCTTCCCAGGTCTGCAGTAAGAGGCAGTTCACAACCATCCCTGTGAGGGGTTGTGAGATGGGGGGAGGGGCGGGAGGGGCACTGGGAGAAGGACCTATCATCCCCTGTGGGTCCTGGACCCCTGTCCCTGGAGGAGGCTCCTCCTCCCTCCTCCTCTCCCTGCCCCTTACAGCAGCCCAAAGCCAGCAGAGTGGCCAGAGGCAGACCCTCCGAACCACACAACCACCATTTAATAGGGAGCGATGAAGCACCAGGCCCTCATGGCATCAGATCCCAGCAGGTGCACAACAGGTAAAGGAGCAGGAAAGGGGGCCTTGCTGAGGCAGCTAGGGATGGGAAGGGTTGAGTGAGGACACCTATCACGTGGGGCCATCTCAGTTCTGTCACTTCCACTGGAGCCTGGACAACCACAATGGCTCCTGCCTGGTCCCCTCCTCCAGTCCTGCTACCTCAAATCCACCCTCCACCCTGCAGCAGAGGGATCTGTCTAAAACGCAGACATGAGCTGATCTGTCACCATAGACTAAAACCCTCCACGGCTCCTGCCGCCCTCTGCATGACATCCAAACTCTTTGTCGGGACCCTGAAGCCCCTATTCGTCTGGTCCAGGACTGGCGTCCTTCCTCCATCTTTTCTGGACACTGCCCTCCCCAGCTTCAGTCGCTCAGCTGTGACCATGCTAAACATTTCTTTGTGCCCTGTGCTTGCACCTCCACATTTGTCCATGCAGTTCTCTCTGCAAAGCTCCCTTCCTGCTCCCCTGCCCCCACCAAAACTGCTACGCCTCATACGTCGCTTCCTTGAAGAAACCCTCCCCAGACTCCAGACTGAGTTAGCTGTCCCTGCAGAGGGTTTGCACAACCTCTCAAGCTTTCCTTTTTTTTTAGCATTTATCATACCCTGATGCAATTACTTAAAGGTGTGTTTCTTCCTTTGAATTTAGGGAACTCCTTGAGGATAGGAACCAAGTTGGAGTTGTTTATTATTGAAATTATGGTGCCTGGGACAGAGCAGATGCTAAATAGTCAGATAGATGGATGGATGAAGGAAGGGATGGATGGATGGATGAAGGGACCAGCAGGTGAGTGGAGAGAGGAAATGATATATTGGTGGGCAAGTAATAGGAAAATAGATAGGTTAATAGCTAAATAGTGGGTGAGTGGGTGAATGGACGGATAGATGAGAGGCTGCAAGGCTAGCGGACACACAGACAGACAGATGGAAGGACGCTGGTCGTCCCTCTAGCATTAGAGGGAGAAAAGCCCCAGTCTTGGACTTCAAGGTTTGAAAGGCCCCAGCGCTTGCCCCCGGCCCTCGTCTTTAATGGTCACAACAATGGTAACATATTCTTAAGTCAGAATTTTTTAGAAACTGAGACGAAATTCACATAACCTAAAAGTCACAATTGTAAAGTAAATAATTTGGTGGCATTGCGTCCATTCACAATGTTATGCAACCATCACCAATATCTAGATCTAAAGTAGTTCATCACCCCAAACAAAACCCTGTTAAGCAGTTTTTCTCCGTCTTCCCCTTCCCTAGCCGCTGGCAGTCACTAACCTACTTTCCATCCCCAAAATGTACCTTTTCAGGACATTTACTATAAATGGAATCATGTAGTATGTGACTTTTTGTGTCTGGCTTCTTAAATCGGGCTTCGTGTGGGCAACAGTAAGCTATTCCCTGAGGGCAGGGAGGAATCTGTAACGTGAGAACTTAGCAGCTTGCCTGGCGGCTCCTGCTCGGAAGGCAGAAGGGCTCCTGGAAGCAGCTGGGACTGAGTAGCAGCCAGAGAAGGACGCGGAGACATGCTAACCTCTCGGGGTTTGCCAAGCACCTGGCTTGGAGTCTGGCAGTAGTGAGAACTCCGTGAGCAGTAGTGAGAACGTATTAAATAAGAACCGATTGACCTTTAGTGAACGGAGTGAAGAGGAATAAAGGTCCCCCTCACCACCTGGCTCCGAAACTCTCACCTCTGTTAGTAATAAACACAGTAAATGGCAACAAACACGGAGCGCTTGCTGTGTGCCAGAAGCTTTGGCACTCTTTTTACATACTCTTCCCCACAACCCTGCCAAGAAGGCCCATTTTACAGATGCTGAAGTAGAGGCTCAGAGAGTTAAAGAGACTCACCCAATGACACACAGCATAAAAGTGGCTGAGCTGAGCTTGAGCCCACCTGTGCTCTAGCGCCAACCCCTTGCTCTTTCCCCTGCAGCATGCAGCCCCTGCCCCTCCTTTTGGGGGGCCTTGCTGCCCGTGCAGGACTCAAACCCTGAAGGACTGAGACCCTGTATCCCTCCCACAGGAACTTTCTTCTTAATCACTTCCTGCTACCCCTGGGACCCCAGACAGGCTCCCTCTTCCCCAAGCATCTCTCTCTCTGCTCCCCTCAGTTGGCCCTGGCCTGCTGGCTCAGGCAAAGGCCATTCAATAGAACAAGGCTGCCACCTGGTATCTGTGAGGGATACAGCAGTTACCAAGGGAACTACAGACAAGAGTCTGAGAACTCTTGCTCAGGATGGGAGCAGCCCCTTGCCTCATAGCTCTGAGAGGATTGTGCAGGGTACTGGGCCCATTTCATCTGGGTTCTTCCTCTGTGTGTGGCCCTGTGTTAGGTGCCTTACCTGCATTCATCGCATTCAATTCTCAGTTTAGTGCTACAAAAACTACTCTCTATGCATGTAGTGGAGGCTCAAAAAATACATGTGGCAAAAAGATAAACACTGTATGATTCCACTTATATGAGGTCCTGAAAGTAGTCACATCATAAAGACAGAAGGTAGGATGGTGGTCGCCAGGGCCAGGACAAAGGAGGTGGATAGGAAATTACTGTTTAGTGGGTACAGAGTTTCGTCTGAGGAAGATGATAATGTCCTGGAGATGGATGCACAACAATGTGGGCACACTTAAAAATGGTAAAATTGTACATTCACGTTATGAGTATTTTATCACAGTAAAAGAAGAAATAGATGTGAGCGAATCAGCTAAGAAATGAGCGAATGAACAGATGCACAAGTGAATAAATACGTAACCATGATCGTGGTTCCTGCATGCTCAGTGTGTCATCGTTGTACAAAGTGTGTTTGCACGCAGATGTGTTTGCTAAGCCCTGCGGTGTGCCCAGCACAGCGGAAGTCCTTGGGCATATAGAAAGAGCCAAGTCCCTGCCGTGATGGAGCTGACATTTTGTGGGAAAAACAGTAAAGAAGGAAGATTAAAGTGTCGGATGGTGATATATGCTATAAGGAAAAATTAAGCAAAGTAAAAGAATGAAGCATGGCGTGGAGGGAGATGGGCAAGCTCTTTCAGACCGGCATAACTGGGGAAGGCCTCTCTGAGGAGGTGGTGTTTGCCCATTCCTGGCTTGATCCTCACCATACCTGAGGCGGACTCTAAGAGTATCTCCGTTTTACAGATGAGGCATCTGAGGCCCAGGGGTGTTGTCTGGGATCGCACAGCTAAAGGGTAGTCCAGCCAGTAATGAAATCCAGGTCTGTTGGGTCCGAGCCCTGGAGATCTTACTTGGGTTGTGAGTAAGTGGAGGAATGATGGAATCTCTCAGCTCACGCCCTGTAGGCACATGCTTCAACGCTGGGAGGGCCTCAAGGCTCAGTCCCAGAGGGTGAACCTTGCAGGCAGCGCCAAGAAACGCAGAAGGATTTGTGTGTCCGGTAGGTGGCGCTGCTGCCCGCCCTAGCTGCCCCAGCAGGGCAAGCCCAGAGCCCTAGACTTACAGATCGATCAGTCAGTCTATGCCAGGCTTCCAAGAAGGCCCTGAGCAGTAGGACCCGCCTGAAGTGCAACTAACCCACTGGGCACTTCAGAAAATGATGAAAAGCCTCTGCAGTGTTGCTATCGCCCTGCCTGTGAGACAGGCCAGCTTTAGGACATCAGCCCTGTGAGTCACTACTGTGTCACCTCAGGCCAGATGCCGAATCTCAGCTTTGTCCTCTGCTGATGGAGTTAACAATCCCTTCTTCACTCTTCCCAATGTTGTGGGAAGATTTGAGGAATTCATGTATTCACTCATTTAAATAAATTTTCCAAGTACCTCTTATGTACCTGGCCTGGGAATTCAGCAGGAATCAAAGCCTACAAAAATCTCTGCCCTTGGGGAGACCCCATTCCAGTGGGGAGGTAGAGCATAAACAAAAGAAATTAGGTATGTATTCAATCAGGCAAAAACAATAAGCAAAAACATAATAATACAGCAAAGAAGGCAGTTGAGGAGTCTGTCATCAGGGGGCTAAACATTTAGATAAACTTAGATGTCAAGAAACATCTTGCTGAAAAAATGCTGTTTGAGCAAAGGAGGTGAGATGGCAAACCGTAAGGAAACAAGGACCAGCAATCTGGGCGGAAGAAACAGCAAGTGCAAAGGCCCTGCAGTGGGAGAGTGCTTGGTGTGCTAAAGGGATCCCGCGAAAGCTGGTGGAACGGCTAGGAGAAGAGCTAGGAAGAGAGTGGAAGGAGGGGAGGTCAGAGCAGGGCCCCAGCACACGCAGTTTTCCAGGTCACAGTGGAAGGGGTGAGGTTTTCACTCCGAAGGAGATGGGAAGCTAAGAAAGTTCTCAACAATGGAGTGCCGTGAATCTTACGTAGTACCACTGTCCTTCTAGCTATTCTGTAAGTAAGGAGACTGACACATAGTTAGTTGATGCTTAATAACTGGTGGCTTTTTATACCAGCCAGGACAGCCTAGGTTTTGCTGGGTAACTCCACATCTCAGTGGCTTAAAGAAACCAAGAATCATTTCTGGCTCACATTACACGTCCAACGGAGGACTGGTCTAGGTCGGGGAGGGGTCTTTCCACTTAGAGATCCAGCTGATTAAGGTATCACCACGTTATCTTTTTAAAGATTTTGAGGCAAGATAGTAAGAAGCTAGGAAAATTCCTTGGCAAATGGAATAGGGACAGTGGGACAGTCGAACACAACAGCCACACAATTTACAGCCAGATACCAGAGGTTACCACCCTGGAGATAAGACCCAGGCCTCAGTTATGTTTCAGCTCCAGGCCCAGAAAAGCGGCAAAACCAAGTGAGCAAGGACAGAACTAACTGCAGTGACTAAAGACCCCTGCCCTGATGCTGACCAATCAGAGGAGACCATGACCCTGAAAGGGCACACCTGGAGAACCCTCCCCTGAGACTTGCCCTAAGATTCCAGCCTGCAAGAAAGACATAAAAGCCTCAAGACAAAGGAACCAGTAGACTCTCTCTCTCTGGGAGTAGCCAGTGCCATTTTCCTTTTCCTTCTTCTTCCCCCACTGCTTTCCCCACAGGCACGTGTCCCTAAACTCTAAGGCAATGGGCAGCTGGCAGCTTGTCCCAGGCCAATCCCCTGAACCCATCCCTAAGGCCCCTTTTCTCTGACTTCCCAGTGAGCTAAGGCAGCCCAGCCCAGGCTCTCCCGTTGCTTCTTCTATGCTAAGCCTTTCTCAAGATTCTCAGCAGGCCTGTTCTCTCCTTTGAAGACATATTAATAAAACTCTTACTCATCCACTTTCATCTCACTGATCTATAATTCTTCACTGCATCAGCGAGAAGAACCAAGCTTCCAGTAACAATTTTATTTATTTATTTTTAGGGACAAGGGAAGGAAGGGAGAGAAACACTAACATGAGAAAGAAACATTGATCAGCTGCCTCTCACATGTACCCAGGCCGAGAATCAAACCCTCAACCCAGGCACGTGCCCTGACTGGGAATCAACCAGTGACCTTGTTGCTTTGCAGGTTGCTTCCCAACCAGCTAAGCCACATCAGCCAGGGCAAGTGCCACCAATTTATGATGCTGATGCTTTAACGTAGGAGTTCAGGGTTCATCAAGCCTGGGGAAGAGAAGGGTGACAAGTTGAGCAGCAGCAGCAGCCACTAGATGCTTCTGATTAGAAATGACACACATCACTGCCTCTCAGAGAATTAGTCGCAGACCTATGCCCAGCTTCAAGGGCATATTTTTTAGTCGAGGTTCTCTAGAGAAACAAAGTCAATAGGAGACATATAGATCATCTATATCTCTCTGTCTAAACCCATACCTATATCTATGTCTCTCTATATAAAGAGATTTACTATAGGAATTGGCTCATGCTATTATGGAGGCTGAGAAGTCCCACAATCTCCCAAGAACCAGGAGACGGGATTAAGTCCCATTCAAGCAGTCAGGCAGAAAGGGGATTCTCTCTTCCTCTGCCTTTTTGTTCTGTTCAAACCCTTAACAGATTAGATGATGCCCACCTGCAATGGGAAGGGCAATCTTCATTATTCAGTTCACAAATTCAAATGCTAATCTCTTTCAGAAACACCCTCACAGACACACCCAGAAATAATGTTTAGTCACACCCTGGCTGGTGGGACATAGTCCTGCAAAGCAAAAGGTCCCAGTTTGATTCCTGGTCCAGACACAGGCCTGGGTTGTGGCTGGTCCCCAGCTGGGGGTGTGCAAAAGGCAACCAGTTGATGATTCCCTACCACATTAATGTTTTTCTCCTTCTTTCTTCCTCCCTTCCCCTCTCTCTAAAAAATAAATAAAATCTTTTAAAAAATAAAAATAAAATAGTGTTTAGTCAGACATCGGGCACCCCGTGATCTTGTCAAGTTTATACATAAATTAGCCATCACAAAGGGGGCAGGGAAATATGAGCCTCCAGATGCTCAGACTTGGGAAATCGAATTAGCAATGGCACCACACTGCTATTATGATGATTTCCACAAGGAGCCTCTACTACTTGCTTAATTTTTATTTAATTATTAAATTATAAAAACTGCCCCTTCCTTTTGGAGGACTAGGTAACTACCTCCACTCCCAGGGCAAGAGGCGGTACTGAAATCAGGCGGGGGCCCTTACGAAGAGGCAAGTCAAAAGTCCCTATTTTAGTACATAGCTTCTCCATCCACCCAGCTTCCCACATCAGCAACTCAGGCTTAACAGTGAACTCTTCCCAATGTCCCCTCCCATGTCCAGTCATCACTTCCTATTTCTTTTACCTCTTAAAACAGTTCTCAAGTGTACCTTTCTCTCTCAACCCCAACCACAGACTGCTACCTGGCTCCAACTACCACTACCACTCAAGACATAGTAGCCACAGTCTCCCACCGGTCTCTCCCTGCCCTAGTTTCGTTGGTATGGTCTCTCTAAATGTTCACTCTGATCATGTCACTTCCTGCTTTCTCTCCAGCGACTCCGGACAATGTCATAATACAACCCAAGCACTTTCTCTGGCCTTCAAGGTCCTCTGGGATCCAGCCTTCTCCTACTCTCTGTTAGGGTGGTCACTGATGTGGGCTGAGAAAGAATTCATAAAGAGAAGAAAGTGCAGAGAGTAAAGGGTTTTTGTTTATACTTTCCCGTGGGAAGGAAAGAGCTAGGTAAGGAGATATGCACCAGCACCAGCACCAGCACCAGCACTGAGGGTTCAGGGCTTTGAGTTTGCATCGGGTAATGGGGTGGTTGTGGAACAGGATGTTTCAGTTAAGCTGCAGCTTGTTTCAATATTAGCTTTGGGTGCAGGGTCCGGTGGTCACTGTGGTCTGGTATGTTCTGTTCCATAAGTTCCCGGAGCCTCTGAGCCTTCAGGGTACATCCAGGAATTTTCTAGACCTGAGGATAAAGGTTCATAAACAATTAGGGTTAGTCATGCTTCACGGGATCCAGCTAAGCTCTGGGAAAGAAGGCCGAAGAAAGTGGCTTTTGCCCTGTTACTCTCCAGTCTCCCCTCCCACCATGCCTAGCTGCACAGGCTCACTGGTCACGTGGCTCTCCTCTGCTTTTTCATGCCTCTGTGCTTTTGCACATGCGGTTCCCTCTCCCCACAATCCTTTATTCTTCAGTGGAGAAACTCCTGTTCATGGTTTAAGACCTGGCTCCAATGTCACCTTCTATGTGAAACTTCCCCAATGCAACCCTGGCAGAGGGATTGAGCTCTGTGGGCACCCCCAGCACATCCCCAATCTAGCACCAGCATGCAGTATTTACATTTTCTATGCTCCCTTCTCCCCCCCAAAAAATACATTTGACATTGAAATCTAGTGTCCACACTCAAACACACACTAGATGCAAAAGTTTCCCCAACACTGATTTACCGAGCTCCCTGCTATGCACACTAATATTTCCTATTATAATCTATTCTGTTCATTTTCTAAAACATGCTAGTCAACACATTAAATCATTTTGCTGTCGTCTGAAATACACTGCCCTGGAACCTGCTGCAGGGTTGCAGGGATTGGATTCTTAATTATCTTCCCTTTCCCTGAGCTTAAGGCATTAATAAATGTGTGTTTAAATAAATAAACAAGTAAATGAGGAAATGGTTATTTAAGTATGAGTGGGTGAATGAATAATTGAATGAGTGAGCAACTAAACTGTTGAGTGGATAAGTGAGTGAATGAATGAATAGATGAATGAGTGAAGTGACTGTTAAGTTGTGAGGACCAGCAGCATAAATCAGTGGGCTGCCCCAGGGTGCAGGGTTCCTCCAGGTGTGGTTTCTGGGAAGCATATTAAAAATGCAGGTGCCAGGTACCCACTTCAGACCTACTTTCTGGGGTGAGACACAGGAGTCTGCATTTCTGAAAGCTGCTTGGGTGATTTTGAGGTTGACTGAGTTTGAAGACACTGCTCCAGCACCCAGCTGAGCGGCAGTTGGAGGGGCCGTGACAGCAGGAGGAGAGCAGAAGCTACAAAGACAGATAACAGCCTCCCTGGATCGTTCCCTGACCCACTTAGGAAGGGAAGGGCCTTCCAGTGAGTCTGCTCCTCCACCTCCCCCCACTCCTCCCCAGGCCTAGCAGTGAGGGGGCGACAGAACCCCTTTCAGCACTGCTGACATTTGAGCAGGAGGCAGTGGTTGTTGCCATGGCAGCATATTAAGAGACGCAGAGCCACCTCCAGTTTCAGCATCTGGAGAGGGTCAAGCCTTTGGAACGTGGAGTGGGAAGGAAAATCACTCCCCTGGCATCTCTGTAACTAACAAAACCCTTTCACAAAGATTACCTGAAAGAGAACCAGGAAGTGGTGTCCCCATTTTACAGAACAGAAAAGGACTGGAATCATCTGCCGAGCCAGTCAGTGGCAGAGCTGGTGTCTGAATCAGCCTTCCTAATTTCAAAGCCTGTGCTCATGCTCTTCTAATAGTGGGGTGTGTTGGGGACGTGACAGGTGAAAACACAGGCTCTAGAATCCAGCTGGCACTGGGGTTTGGTGGGTGGCACGTGCATTGATTTGGCACTACCTCAGCCCACTACACTTGGCATTCATTTAGGAAAACTCAGATTGCACAGACAAACTAGCAGAGAATCCTCCTGAATGTACCCATGCACGCATAAGTATAGCTCGTGTAAACACACTCAGAGAAAGTGTACACACACAGCAGTCTCACATGAACACATACCTATGCCTGAACACACTTACATTACATACAGATACCCACACACCAGCAGACACATAAGCAGGCACACACCTGTACAAACATAAAAACAGACATAGAAATGACTGCCTTAGTGGTCCTGAGTCATCATCTCTCCATGTATCCACTTCTTCTGAAATGAGACTTTGCAGTTAGTTCCTCTCTAGGAGGGCGGGGTTATTTTCCTACCCATTGAATCTGGGTTTGGCTGTGCACTTGCTCTGGCCAATGGAATGTTAGCAGATGCAACACAAGTAGAGCCCTGAAGAAGTGCTGGTGCGGCTCTCTTCTCTCTCTTGATCGTTGTCTTTACTGTGAAAACGTGCCAGCAATGTAAGAGGATGACACATGTGGTGTAGGATCAGGTCACCCCATCTGTCCCAGCTGAAGCCATCCTAGATCAGACAACCCATGGTGAACCATCACAATGGGAGACTAACTAAAACCGGAAGAACTGTTCCATTTCACCTACGAACCGAATAAATATTTTTGGTTGTGTTCCACTGGAGTTTTGTGGTTATTTACTACACAACATCACTGTGCCAATAGATAACTGATACACACACCCCCCAAAGGGAATTTGTCGTGATGTGCACTGGACTTTTAAAGGCAGTGCAAGGAGATCCTGGCACTGTGTTCACCTGATCATACGGTTTTATAAAATTTTCAAAAATAATATTCTTTTTAAAATAACAGTTTGAGAAATAACCCACATACCACAGAACTCACGCAAAGTATATAATGCAGTGGATTTTTTAGCATATTCACAGAGTTATACAACCATCATGATGATCTTATTCCAGAAAAAGAAACTCCATAGCCGTTAGCTGTCACCCCCATTCCACTCCCTCCACCCTCTGGCAAACACTAACCTACTTTCTCTATGGATTTGCCTATTCTGGACATTTCATATAAATGGAATCTGACAATATGTGACCTTTTGTGTGTCTGGCTCCTTTCACTCACCATAATGTGTTCTAGGTTCATCCATGCTGTAGTATGTATCAGTACCTCATTCTTCTTATGACCAAATCATATCCCATTGCACGGATTTGCCACATGTTCTTTAACCATTCATCAGTTAATGGACATTAGGGGGAGAGTAATACATTATAACTGCAATTGGCTAAGACTGCTAGCTCTGACTTCCCCTTCTTCACTCTTACCCTCATGACAGGTAGCAATTGGGGGAAGTTGAGTTGGGACACATTTAGTTTGGGACTATTGAGGTATATGCATGTGGTTCATTGTCTCTTCCATCGACAGTTTATTATTTGCCATGTTGGCATAGCAATGGCTTTTAGGTATGGTGCTACTGCCCAGTGACAATGTCCCCTGAATTACGATATGAACAAGGGAGACCTGAGGTTGTGCTGAAATATCTCAGCGTGTGCTCTGGTGCCTAGTATGCCAGAAATATGTAGGTAATAGAAGAGAACAAGAAAGGAAATGTACAGAGCCAGAAATTAGTTTTGGGTATGGAAACGGTAGATTCTCCTAATCATTGGATATGTAGTACTAAAATTGGATTCATTTCTCATGGCCACCTAGTCAAAACTTTTTTCCTATTTGGGCACACACTTGATAAAGCAGCACATACCATTTCAAGTACAAGTATCTGTATTTTTCTTCTTTTGTGTTAGGAAACATACAAAATAGAGTTGATCAGAATTCCTGCATCTATAGGGCCCAAATCCAAAGCTGTGTTCAGCAGCAGATATGTGCTCGAAGTCACATGTTTTAGGAATCCTAACTCTTAATAAAAACAAATTTCAATCAGCTATTCCAGATAAAAGGCTGCCTTAGTTTACTTTTTTCTATATAGAAAATATTATAAAAGTCGTGTATATATGAAGAGACTATCAAAGAATAAAGAGCGAAAGAAAAAGTAGGAAGAGCATGTCAGATGCTATCAGAGTTAATGAATATATATGTGATTTTTCTAGCTTTTGCAAAGTTTTGGGTATTTGTCAGTTTTTAAAAAATTTGTAATATTGTGATCTTTTTAAATTCTAAATACATAGTCACATGTGTCCCTAAATTTGTATTGATCATTTTGAATTTTTTATCTTAAGGAGTTGTCCCTCAAATTGTACAAATTTAACCCCCCCAAAACATGATCCATTCCTGATACACACCGGTGCACAGGACCCTGTGTACGTATGCACATGTGTGCACATCTGCATATCCACACATCTGCATGCTCCCAGAGGGGGATGTGGGGATCACAGCTCTGTCCTTGGCAGGCATGACCCCTTAGTCACAAATTTGATACCACCCTTCAGAAACCCCAGGACCACTCAGAGATACTTCCCAGCACTAGCTCACCTTTGACAAACAGCACAATCACTTCTGCTGCCTTACAGTGTGACTCTGTCTGCTCTGGCAATCAGCTAATTGGTACAGCTCTAGCAAGGCACTCAGGCAGCTTCACACTTAATTCAACCTCTGTCTCAAATAACGCCAACCCGAGAGAAGCATTAAGATGGATGGGGCCTAGGGAAACTCAGGGAGGGGCAGGGCAGGCATCCCTGGAGACAGGCAGAAGTCTGTAGGCACTCCCCTGCTCCACTCCTCCATAGGCCCAGTGCCTTCCCCATTTCCCATGCTTCCCGTTCATGCTCTCATTCTGTTTCCTGAGTGCCAACATCATGCCAGGCACAGAGGGCACAGGTTACGTTCTGGACGGGGAGACAGAGTTAACACAAGCACAGTTGTGGGCACATGGAAAACAGCCAAAGACTTCATTAATGAACAAATGAATGATTGGTTGAACAAAAACAGTGTTTGAAGATGAAGGCTGGTTCTACCAGTAGCAAACAAACACATTTTTCTAAAGCTAAGCATGCTGGGAAAGAGGTCTCTGGACTGAGCAACTACAACCTCTCGGCAGAGGGAGGCCCAGTTGGGAGGCAGGATTGCCTTTGCCAAAACAAAAGGCATTAACAAATGATTTAATTTAAAAGTGGGCAGAGGTTCTGAACAGACATTTTTCCAAAGAAGACATACAGCTGTCCAACAGGTATATGAAAATGTGCTCGGCATCACTAATCATCAGGGAAATGCAAATCAAAACCATGATGAGATATCATCTCACACCTCGTAGAGTGGCTATTATCGAAAAACAGTAAGTTAAAAATGTTGGCAAGGATGTAGAGAAAAAGGAACCCTTATGCACTGTTGGTGGGAATGTAAATTGGTGCAGCCACTGTGGAAAACAGTGTGGAGGTGCTTCAAACATTAAAAATGGAATACCTTATGATCCAGCAGTTTTGCTTCTGGGTACTTATCCTAAAAACATGAAAATATTAACTTGAAAAGATATCTGCACACCCATGTTCATACGGCATTATTCGCAATAGCCAAGATATGGCAACAACCTAAGTGTCCATCAGTGGATGAATGGATAAGAAAAAGTGATTTACACACACACACACACACACACACACACACACAATTATATATACATATACATTTTTAATGGAGTATTATTCAGCTGTAAAAATGAAGGAAATCTTGTCATTTGCAACAATATAGGTGGATATGGAGAGCATCATGCTAAGTGAAATAAGTAAGACAGGAAAAGACAAACACTGCATGATCTCACTTATATGTGAAATCTGAAAACAACAACAACAAAAATGAGCTCACAGATACAGAGAAAAACAGAATGTTGGTTGCCAGAGGTGGTGGATGGAGGGTGGGAGAAATGAGTGAAGGGAGTCAAAAGGTATAAGCTTCCAGTTATAAAATAAGTAAGTCCTGGTATTGTAATGGACAGCATGGTGACTCTAATTTGTAACAACACTGTGTTGTATACTTGAGAGTTGCTAAGAGAATGTATCTTAAAAGTTCTCATCACAAGAAAAAAAAATTGCAGCTGTGTGAGGTGATGGATGTTAACTCGACTTACTGTAGTGATCATTTCGCAATGTACAAACTATTGAATCATTATGTTGTATACCTGAAACTAATATAATGTTATATGAGGTCTGTCCAGAAATTATCCAGCCATATGCTATGAAAAGTAGAGGCATTTATTAAAGACACAAGATACAAGAAACATTGTACATAGGACAATTACTCCTCAGTCCCCTTCAAAGTAGGCACCTTGGGACCTCACACAGTTCTCCCAGTGTTTCTTTCACTGTTCAAACCACTCTGCAAAATCCTTTGTTGGAATCGCCATCAGATGTCCCATTGTATTTTCCTGAATCTCAACAGCAGTCTGAAATGTCTTCCCTTTCAAAGGTGATTTTAGTTTTGGGGAAAGCCAGATGTCACAGGGCACCAAACCTGGTTCACTGGTAGCGGTTTGGATCAAGCTGTCAGCGACTGCAGCACAATGTTCCTTCTGGTCTGGGAGCAGAAGCTGTGGAACGTATTTTGCCACAACACATTTCATGCCAAAATCCTGTGTCAAAATCTCAGACACAGTAGTTTTTGGAGTCCCCAGATCAGCTTCTAGTTCTCATGCTCAGTCGCTGGCCTTTGTTGGTTGCAGCCTGAACACGTTCAACATTCTCAGGTGTTCTGCTTCTTGCTGGCCTTCCAGGGCATGGGTCACTTTCAACAGATTATTGACCATCAGTGAAGTGTTTGTGTCACAGTGTTATTTGTGCTGCACTCATCACATCATCCCAGAAAGCCTTCTGAATCATCTGAATAGTTTCCATGGGGGAGTGTTCAAGCTTAATGCAAAATCTGAAGCACATTCATTGCTCTACTCAGTCATGTTGAATGTGACAGCCACACAGCACACGTGCTCACTCAACAGTGTCTACCACCTCACTGACTAGCATAGTGAAGTCATCATTGTTCACGCATGCGCATTCCAGTCCACTCTGCTTGGCTGTCAGGCTACATTGATGTCACACAAACTGTCCTTATATTAACGATGGCTGGATTTTTTCAAGACATTTCTCAAAAAAAAAAAAAAGGGGGCGTTAGCAAATATCAGCCCTGTCCACAGAGAGCCTGAAACAGCCTCGCCCAGGTGCTGCCTCCAGAGCAGGAACACACGCCAAGGGCCTGAGGTACCAGTGGCTTTAGAGATGGGGATAGTGAGGCCCGGTGGGGAAGTTGACTATCAGAAGGTTACCACTGCTGTGTCTGAAGTCAAGCCTGAAATACATCAGAGGAGATAATGTGATATGAATGCACATTCTGTTCAAACTACAGCTCCAGAGGAGTTATCAGTTGCTTAATCTGAAATTCAGTCTAGGAGTGGCCAGCTGGCATTCTCTCCTGGAAGGCTCCCTGGCTCCAGAAGCCACCAGGACAAGAGTTTCGCTTATCCTTTGTGTTGATCAACACTAGAGGCTTTGCTGATTAGCATAATGACTGTTAAAAATAAATGGGTTTTCAGAGGTGAAATCAGTGGCTTGTTAGCCAGCTTAATGATGCTAGAAACAGGCACTTATTGATGCGCTTGATGGCATTCAGGATATATAGCTTGGCTAAGGCATTTACAGACACTTCCTCCCCTGACATGAGCAAGAGGAAAGGATCCAGTGAGCCCCCAGCATGGCTTTCCAGGTTGGTCCAGAGGACCTGCATCCAGCCATCTGTGTGGGTGATTCTGTTTGTTCGACATGGACTCTAATGGCTGCAGAATGTGGCTCTAGAACATTCTTACATCTGCCTCAAATTTCCTGAATTTAATAACATGTTGCATTAACTGTTTGGGCCTTGCTTGCTCACAATAGTTGCTTAATAAATGCATTATGAGAGCAGATTTCTGCCCACAACTTGCTTTCATTATAAGGTGGTAGCAAGACCGTGGAGAAACAGCAAATCCTCACTTGATCCTAATTGTTGGCCCTTGCCATTGTTCACCAAAAATAACCTCGATTGTGCATTTCATATTGGCTTAGGCCTTTTTGCAATAATGTCCCAAGGAATCAGTGAGCCTGGAACCAGATGTCATAACTCCCAGGCCATTGCTCTGCCCTTGCCAGTTGGGAGGGGCCAGGATGCAGCTCTGCCACCTTCCCGAAGGCATTTCTCCTCCAGCTCCATACCAGCCCGGGGCCAGAAGCCAGTTGCCTAGCAGATGGGAAGGCTGGGGGAGAGCAGGTTAAGGGTGGAAAGTGCCTTGGGCTTCCTGAATCTATTAGAGATAGCTGTGCTTGAGATTCCCCTCCTTTGGGTTCTGTGGCCACCAAAGGGCTATCCATTCATGACCCAAACTCCAGGCACAGGTCGCCCTCTGTCCTCCCTCTCTTGTCTTAGAATTTTCTACTTTCCAAATCTTTTGAGAGTTTGGGAGGCAGGAAGTCCAGAGAGGAAGGGAAAGGAACAAATCTACTTCTCACGACGAACCCCATTCCCACCTGAGTCAATAGCGGAAGCACTTAGTGGGCAAAGTGCTCTGGCTGGATGCTCTGATCTGGGAAATGCAGCTTTGGGTGGGACTCTGGAAGGCCCCAGGGCTTTGGAAAGATGTACTGTTTCAGAAAATACTTCTACTCCAGGTCTCAGAGGGGCCAGCAGAAACGCTGGGGACCTGGGGTATGACAGATGAACCACTCCTCTGACAAGCTGGTGAATTTGGAGTTCCCCTGCTACCTGGCATACACTCCGAAGCCCCTCCAAACTGCATGGAAAATACCACCTCCTCCCTCTGTGGGGGCACTGCCAGTTCCTCTGTCCTCTTCTTAGGTGGTCTCAGAAGGCAGCCAAGCTGTCCACAGCAATGACCTTGAGAACACATCTTCACATTGGCTTTCCTCCTGCCACATCTCATCTCCCTTCTCTTGCCTTGATGATCTCCAGGGTCCCCTCTCAAACAAACCCCTCAGACTCAGCTCTTGGAGGACTCAGGCTGACTTTCCTCAGGCCTTCCCTGCCTGGGTCGCCCTTATACACTCTGTCACCCTCTGCATGTCCCATTTACAGCATTTATCAGCCTTGTGATTAAGAAACTGAAACTTTAGTGTGTTACCTACTCATGTCCCTCTCCCAGCTAGACTATAAACTCTACAGACCATCATAAGTCTGTCCTGTTAACCACTTTATTTCCAGAGCACTTAGTAGGTGCTCAATAAATATTTGTTGAAAGAATGATGATAGACAAGAAGTAGATGGAGTTGCCATCACATATCAATTCTGCCACTTGATGAACCTCCCCAGAGTCTCCCTGCTGAGTTTCCTCCCCTGCATGAGAATAAGGCCCCAGGGGGCTTTCCTGGGGGCTGAAGGAGACCTTGAGCCCTTTGAACATTGTAATGAACTGAGCAGAAGGAAATGATGGCTGTGATGTCCAAAGAAGTTCCAGGGCCGTCTAGTACCTGCCTGTGAGAGTTTGAAGGAGTAGGAATTAACATTTCTTGAGCATCTACTATACGCCAAGCACTTGGTTGACATTGTCAAATGTACATGCATTAACTAGTGTCCTACAGAGAGACAGGAAGGAGAAGGCCTGGCTCTGCTCACACAGGAGATCTCACTATTTGGACAGTAAACTGTGGGCCAAGCCCATCTTTATCTTTAACAACAATAGTGGAAGATACCACTGACTGTGTAAAAGCAAGGTCAGAACCGTTGTTATCCCTGTTTCACAGATGGAGAAATTTAGGATCAGACCAATGATGTCACTTGCCCAAGGGGATGCAATTTAAAATGAGTAAGACAGAATCAAGCCCAGATGCCTCGCCCTTCCCTGGAGCAGGCCTCTTTAGCCTTGTTTTGGATGGTCAGAGGAAGGCAAAGGAGCCAAGAATCCTGATTGTTTCCTGGAAGGTGGGGCTGTGCCTTCACCTTATGTCTGCTTGCAGAATGCATGTGTGGGATCGGCAGAACAATAAACAAATACCAGCATTCCATTAATGGCAGGGAGTCATCTTAATGTCCTTGAGCCAAAATTTTGTTTACCACTGCAGTGACTGAGACACGAAGACAAGCCAGGAAACCCTGTCTGCAGGGTGCCAATCCTGGGCCCAAAGGTAGGCCAAGTGTTGGACCTACACGTGTCGTCTCACCTTCAGGGGAACCTGGCAAAGTTGGTATAATCACCCCCATTTCCAGAGGAGGAAAGTGAGGCTCAGAGAGAGGAGCAACTGCCCAGCTTCACACAGTGGCTTCAGGACTCAACACTCAGTCTGAACCCAAAGTCCACATTCTTTCCAATCACCACAGTGCCCCCTTCTCAAAGAGAGTAATTTTAAAAATAAAAGAGGCAGCAGAGAAGTATAGAATTCAATTATATTGCTTACTTGATTAGAGTTCAATTACACTGCTGCGATTGTTAGACAGGGAGATTAAGGAATAGTGAATCCTTAACCATTGTCTTGAATGTGTCCAACCATTCAAGAGCCTTTGGTTGGCTTCAAATAGCTTTTCTTTTCGGATCCGTTACCTTGTTGGTGCTACTCAACCACTCTGTGAGGTGAGTCTCAGTCAGATCTCCATTTTACAAGTTGCCCAAGGTTACCCAGCGAGGAGATGGACAGAGGGCATTCGAAGCCCACCTGAATCCCATGTTCTTCTATCCACTGCTCTTAACCTGGCTCTGTGTTAAGACCTTCACAACCATTACTTCACTTAATCCTCATGATAATCTCGTAATATAGGGGAAATTATTCAATTCCATTTTATTTATTTGTTTTTTAAAGATTTTATGTATTTATTTTTAGAGAAGTGGGAGGGAGGGAGAAAGAAAGGAAAACATCAATGTGTGGTTGCCTCTCACACGCCCCCTACTGGGGGTCTGGCTGGGAATCCAACCAGCGACCCTTTGGTTTGCAGGCCAGTGTTCAATCCACTGAGCCACACCAGCCAGGGCTCAATCCCATTTTACAGTTAAAGCAGAAGACATTTGGAAAGAGGAAGACACTTACTTGCTCAAGTCACTCAGCAAGCAGCACCTGAATGCCAGCAAAGTCCCAGAGTCATACCACTTGCTTCCTGTGAATAACAACAGCCATGTTCTTCCATCATGAGGGCTGGGCTGTCTCCTTGTCCTGAAGCTGGATAGATGTGATTTTTACAGATGCCCATGGAAGCTTTCTGGCTTGTCCTGGATCTAGGAAGGGGATGGGGAAAGTGGTCAGTAGCTTAGCAGCTCGATTATTTGGTGTGCCCTGGAGACTTTTCATCCATCAATTAGAGAAAGCAAAGAAACTCAACTTGACCCACCCCTGCACTTTTCTCCCATTGTCATTTTGTTGGATCCTTCCCAGTAGAAGTGACTTTCCCCACTTTACAGATGAAGGAACTGAGGTTCAGAGAGGGAAAATGACTCACCCAAGGCCACACAGCTAGATGAGCAGAGGTCCCAACGCAGGGTGTCCAGCAAACTGGGCTCCTCCCTCTGCTCCAGACACCCCAAATCTTGAGGTCTCATTCATGAGGGGCCTGAAAAGTTAAAGAAAACATCAGAGTTACCTACTTGGGACTTTTCTGCTTCTTATTTCTTCCTGCTTGGCCCTCCCCAGGGTCAGTGCCAGGCTGAGGCTCCACACCAAGGCTATCTCTGCCCAGCCCTGTGCCCTCCAGACCACACAAGCATTGTCCTTTCCTGGCCTCCTTTGCTAAGATAGCACCCCGGGGTGGGGGAGCAAAGCAAGTAGACAAGGCCATGTGCCAGATTCTTGAAAGGCTTACAGCTCTTGCCAAGGAAAATATCAAACTATACAGGGAGAAAATGGCCTTCCACACACTCCAGCCCATATTGCCACTTCCCAGACACTGACATGCCTAAAAGGATATATCCTTAGGGAGTAAAGGATTAATTTTTCCACATTTGTTAAAAGAGTTTATGATGAGATATGAAGAGGAATAAAAAAGAGCCTCGACTGGCCAGAGAAGTAGAAGACCCGGTTTTGATAACAGTTCTGCCCTGACTCAAAGCTGTGGGACCTTAGGTTAGTCACTTCACTTCTTTGGGCCTCGTGCAAAACAGGAAAGTTGAGGCAGCTGATCTCTCTCAGGTTGCCTCCATTCAACATTCTGTTCATTTAAATAAGTAAATAAATAAATAGTCATACAATGGAATACACTCAGCAGTAAAGAATGGCTGCAGGTAAGCACAGCATAGATGTATCTCAAAAACCAATCGAGTGAAAGAAACTAGATACAGAGGACCACAGGCTACATGAGTACATTATAGAGAGTTCGGAAACAGGCAAAACCTCGCTGTGGGGTAAAAGTTAGATGGTGGTTGCTTGGGGCTGGTTACTGACTTTTTGGGAGCACCGGGGACTTCGGGGGAAACACTTGTGGGTGGCGGTCATACCAGCCTAAACAGAGGTAAAAGGCATCAAGGTGTGCATCTAAGATTTATGCATTTTATTGTACTTTAATTATAACGTAATAAAATATTAATATATATTATATAAATCCTAATATAAAAACATTTGTGTACCTAAAAAAATCATGTGTGTGCTTTGCTTCTACAACTATACACAATAAAAACCACTAGAAGTGTTCAAATGCCAAGTTTCCACAAAACAATTGATAAAGTATACCCCTGGGTGTGATTAAGTTCTGAAAGGAAGAAAAATGACCTGATCCTTCTTGATGAAAACAGTTTTTGGTGTGACCAAGCTTTGGAAAATGCCACTTTGCCCAAGAGTTGAGAGAAAAAAAGACTTTGAGTTAGAGGAAGTCTGCTTAAGGCTCAGGGGAGCCAAATCAGTGGCGCATGGTATGAAAACACGAAGGAGCATGGCTGGGAGCTATTTTCCAGATGTGGAAAGATTGCCATCAAGCCCTGCCCTTCTTGGCACAGCCAAAGCCATTAAGGGAAGCTGACACGTCTGGTGTCAGGCCCTACCCAGCTAGCTTCAGGCCTCTGAGCACCTCTGGGGGCCATCTTCCCATCACCCTTAGACCAAGCCCCTTCCTGGGTTCACTGTCAGTTCTCAACTGAGAAACCTGCATCTTTGCTGTCCCCTTCTGTACGTCTGCTCAGGTCACCATATGAAGTACTGTGGACTGCAGAGCTGAAACAACAGGATAGATTTTCCTTATAGCTCTACAGGTTGGAAGTCCAAGATCAAGTTGTCAGTGGGATTAACTTCTTTTGAGGCTTTCCCCCTTGGCTTGTAGATGGCCACCTTCTCCCTTTGTTTCTTCCTGTGATGTTTTCTCTGTTGTGTGTCTGGGTCCAATTTCCTCTTCTTATAAGGACACTAGACATCTTGGATAAGGGCCCACTCACATGACCTTATTTTAACTTCATTACCTTTATTTTATTTTATTTTATTTTATTTTATTTTATTTTATTTTATTTTATTTTATTTTATTTTATTTTATTTTCTCATTGCTTTTAGAGAGAGAGGAAGGGAGAGAGAGAAACATCAGTTGGTTGCCTCCCACATGTGTCCAGAGCAGGGATCATATGCACCCAGATGGGGGATTGAACCTGCAACCTAGAGATGTGTCCTGACAGGAGCCAAACCCACAACCATTCAGTTACAGGACAATGCTCCAACAAACTGAGCCACGCCGGCCAGGGCAAACTTCATTATCTTTTTAAAAGCTCTATCATCAAATGCAGTCACATTCTAAGGTGCTAAGATTGCCTTCAACATATAAATTTTGAGAGAATGTAATTCATCCCGTAACACCTCTCGAGGACATTTTCTGCCCAGTCATCAAAAGGAGCATTCCAAAACACAAATGTGATTGCATTGCTTCCTGCTCAAAAACATTCCTGTCTCCCCACCACCCTACCCAAACCCCACCACATCCTCAGGCTGCGTTTCAAATTTTTTGCTCCGACTCAAGGTCCCACTGTGGTCTGGTCCCTGTCTACTGTCCCGAACTCATCTCACCACTCTCCCCTCATTCTCTATGCCCACCACTGCCTCTTTGCTGCTCATCTTCTGCCCCAGGGCCTCTGCACAATTGGTCCCTCTGTTTAATGTGCCTATGGCAAAGTGACTTATAGAGGAACTCATTTCTGACTCTCACTCCAGCAGATGACTAAGAAAAATAACAAGCAGTTATCAATTCCTCCTCTTGCCCCCCAATCCCTTTATGAATCTGCATGGGCTTCTGATACTTCCAAGAGCTGTTGTGTTTTGGAGCCCCACACAGAACTTTCCAGGCCTATGGAAGAACCCTCCTGCCCCAGACTTCAGATAGGGAGGAGGTTGCAGGGAGTCTGGGACAGAAGCAGAGATCTGACTGGGGAGGCAGTGGGTGGTGGGTTTCTCAGGTTGTTATTTTTGCGAGGAAGGAAGAGAAGCAGAGTCCCTGTAGTTACAGAATACATGGGGACAGGGGAGAGACAGCCCTGAGACCTCCAGTGAAGCTGCGAGGGTTTCCAGTGCCAGGCATGTGGCTGGTGGTGAGGAGATACTTCTGGAGTCAGCGGGTTGATGGAGCACAGACAAGCAGGCCAAACAGCTGCCTTGGGGAGCAGAAGGAGAACTGGCCACCAGAGCTTCTGTGTGAGGTTATGGGGAATGGACTGGTGAACAGGCCCCATCCATTTTCTAATGGTCCCAGAAAGTCCCCATCCTTGATTCTTGTTTGTGTCTAAACAGGAGTAGCCCATGAAAACATGCCTGGAACTGAAACGCCTGCAAGTCTAGTGAGAGTGGGTAAATTGGACCTCCTTAAGTGATTGAGACAAATGAGATCATGTGACTTTTTGTATGCCCATATGTTATGGAGCAAGTTCGTCGATTTTTTATGTCAACTTGGCTGGACCACCATTCCCAGATATTTGGTCAAACATTATTCCGGATGTTTCTGTGGAAGTGTTTTTTTTGGATGAGATCAACATGGAAGTGATGGACTTTGAGTACAGCTGACTGCTGTCTATAACGGGGGTTGCCTGATGCATCCAATTGGTAGAAGACTTTAGTAGGATAAAGACTGACTGCCCTGAGTAAGAAGAAATTCTTCCACAGACTCAGGGACTCAAACTGGGACTCTTCCTTGGGCCTCCAGCCTGCTGGCCTACTGTGCGGATTTTGAATTTATCAATCCTCCATAATCATATGAGCCAATTCCTATATATACTGTTGGTTCTGTTTCTCTGGAGAACTCTGATTAATATACCACCATCCAGTTTTTAGTTTGTCCCAGGCCACACCACTCATATTCTAGTTAATTCTGTTCATCCTTGTAGGTCTCTGTGCTTAGATGGCAATCCTTACAGGAAGTCTTCCCTGACCACTACCAGTCCCACCCCCTCACTGGATTAGGTGCCTCCTCTCCGTTTTCACAACGACCTGCAGGATCTGCAATGTAGTACTCATCAAACTGAGCTCTAATTTTCCTATTACAGAGCTTTTCAAACTGAGTATTAATTACCTGCATCCTTGAGTAGATTGTGAGCAGAAACTAAGTATGTTTTACTAACAGGGCCCAATGCATAGTTGTTGAGTGATGAATAGAATAGAATAGAGAGAATAAAATAGAATAGAACAGGTAAATTCTTGTATGAGTTTCTGTCTCTGTATTAACAAATTACCACAATCTCGGTGGCTAAAAACAACACAAATTAATTGTCTTACATTTCTAGAGGTTAGGAGTCTAATACAGGTCTCCTTGGGCTAAAATCAAGGTGTTGACAGGGCTGTGTTCCTTTCTGGAGGATTTAGGAGAATCTGCTTCATGTGTCAACATTTTCCTTACATGTTCCAGCTTCTAGAGACTGCCCACACCCGTGGGTTTAAGGCCCCCTTCCTCAGTCTTCGAAGCCAGCAACATCACGACTCTTTGACCCAGTTCTCGGGTTCTTTTGAAAACTCCTGTGACTAGGTTGGACCCATCCAGGTAATCTAGGAGAATCTCTTCATTTGAAAATTTTTTATTTAATCACACCTGCAAAAGTTCTTTTGCCATGTAATATAACTTATTCACAGCTTCCAGAGATTAGAATGTGGACATTGGTGGGGGAGGGGAGGCGGGGGTCACTGGTCTTCCCACCGTGACACTTTGCTGCTACTTTAACAGCACTGTCCAGCCTGCCCTCCAGGGTCTCCACCTCTCTGGATGTGATAGGACACAGTTTAATGCCCCCATCTAGCAGATGAGAAGACTGAGGCCCTGGGACACAGGGGCATTTATTGAGTGCCTACTGTATGCCAGGCCCTGTGCTAAGATCCTCACATGGTTAGTATTACTCGATTCTCCAAACAACCAGAAAGAGATGTTTTATTATGGTACATACAATTGAAGGGTTCTTCAATTGCAAGAGACGACAAGGCAACACAAACTGGCTTTAGCATAAAACAGTGATTAAAAACCCTGAGGTAGACCTGGCCAGGTTGTTCAGTTGGCTGGAGCATCGTCTTCTACACCAAAAGGTTTTGGGTTCAATCCCCGGTCAGGGCACGTACAGGAGGCATCTGATATATGTTTTTCTCTCTCTCCCTTCCTCTCTCTCTAAAAATCAATAAAAACATATTCTTAGGTGAGGATTATAAAAAAAAAAAATTTTAACCCTGAGGTAGATTTTTAGGCCCAGTTGGGTCCAGATGCTCAAAGGATGTTATCAGGAACCTTTTTCTCTCCACCTCACGGTTTCGTGTTGGCTTCCTTCTCAATCAAGATCTCACATCATGGAGGCAAAATGGCCATAAACAGCTCTGAACACAAACCCTAATCTCTCCGAAACCCCATGGAAAAAGAGTTTGTTCCTCAACATTTCCAGCGGAAGTCTTGGAATCAAGCCTCATTGAGCCTTTAGGGGGTCTCACACCCACACCCAACAATCAGGGAGGACATAGGGTGAAATATGCTTGTAGGCCAGGGAGAAATACTCACTCAACTTGAAGGCCAGCTTTTTCTTAACACAGGGCCTGGGTGTGCAGGGGCCATTTCCCAGGAAAGGCAGGTGTTATTACCAGAAGGTTGTAAAGGAGGAAAAGAATATATTATTTGGGGAAAAAATGGTCATTGTCATTATCATACTCATTTTACAGGAGTAGAAATGGAGGCACAAAATGGTCTATATGGTTTAGATCATACAGTGGGTAAAGTGGCCATACCAAGACTCAAACCCAGATCCCTTCCCCTTATACATACATGGCAGCCCTAGAATTCAGGGCAGGGCCCCTCCACGCTTGGATCGCTCTCTCTCTCTCCCTCTCTCTCTTTCTCTCTCACTTTCTCTGACCACCCCCCCCCACCTTCTACCCAGACTCTATGTTTTGTTGTTAGCTCCCTCCTGGACCTCTAGGTCAGGCTGGGATCCTGCCCTGACATTTATGACCAAGAAACCCCTCTTCACCTGCAGGGGACTGCTAATAAAAGGAGGAAACAGGTGCTCAGGCACCGACCACCAGCGCCTTTGAAGTCCTCATCTCTGACGACAGATTCCACATGGGACTCCTCACCATGTTACCAGGATTCCAAACAAAGGACACAGCTTACTGGCAAAGGCTCCACTTCAGCCAAACCATCTTTCCAAGGAAAGGGCAGTTTCCTGAAGAGACAAAGTGGTATTCTTAAAATAGACAAGTGTTCTGCAGGAAGAAAAGAGGAGAGAAAATATTTGAGTCTTTGTCAGGCAGTTACTGGAATTGGGGCCAGAAACTGACAGGACGATGGTCCCTTCCCAGAGGGTCAATTAGGATAAATGAGGAGGATGAGCTGGGCCCTGCAGGGTAGGTATTGACCCTAAAAAACTGCTCTCTGGGGATAACAGAACCGGAGATACACTGTTCCAGAAGAGAAAACAAAGAGTGAACATTTAGCAAGGATCTACTATGTGCTGATCACATTATGTGATGATGCTCTTAATCCCAATCATCATTCTGAGCAGGCACATTAATTTATTCATTTTTTTTACAGAGGGGAAGCTGAGGCTCAGAGAGGTAAGACAACTTGCTCAAAAGCACACAGCCAACCAATGACAAAAGCTGGATTCAAACCCAGGTCTGTCTGACTCCAAAGTTAGTGTTCTTTCCTCCCACCACGTACAGCAGGAGGACATGTGGACATCCCAGTACATTTCCACCTCACTCTTTTCTTCAAAGTCCCAGCAAAAGCAGAGTCCTGGGTTTGATGGACCTGGTGATGCCAAATGATCAATTGTCAAATTGGCAGAAGCACATATAGTAGAGAAACATCAAGGGAAGGAGTGTGCCAGGTGACTAGAGGCTCACCTTTCTCAGGTAGTTGTGCATGAACATCTTCGAGGTGCATGGAACGAAAGCAGAATAATGTGTCAAGTTGGTAAGACCAGATGTTAGGCAGACACTGCCCCAAGTCCTTAAAGGGCCCCCTAACCACCACCCCAGCCAGTTTTCTCAGTAAGTCGAAATTTTCCAACCATCCAAGGAGCCTCCAGGCTCCAGCTGCCCAGTCAGCTACTGGCTGTTAAGTATTTTTTATTCTGCTCTGGCTTAGATGCATAGACTTTAGATTCTCACCCTGCCTTGGTCCCTAAAAATGTTGAATCTGCAATAGGCAGGACTCATATGTTTATGGTTCTAGGTACCCTTTCTCATGCAGCTAAGAAACAGATTATTTTTTCACTGCCTATTGGGTGATGGGTATTGTACCGCTATAGTGGTGACTGTTGGGGTCCCAACCAGGTCTCCATAACCAGGCTGGTGTGCTCACCCTCTAGGTGTGTGTTGTTTGCTGAGAGTTTTCAACATCCCCCTTCCCCAGAGAATTGCCCTCTGGAGCCTCACCCATTTGTTACCTCCCTCCAAGAGCAGGCCACAGTCAATGCAGACATGGGGTACAAAGGGCTGCCCATCTCAGCTGGGGCAGGTAACAGCTTTGTGGTATGATCACTCCCTCAGACCCCCATGGATGAGGCCAAGGCTGGACCTTACCTGTAGTCTTTTTCCCCCTTGGCCCCTCCCCCTTCCCCTTCCTAATCCCCTCACCTCTTACAGGCTCTTTCTAAGTGCACTCCCTCAATAAATTAATGTACCCCAAATCCTAAGACATCCCACCCCATTTTATGGAACAAGAAACTGAGGCATAAATGGGATGCCTCTCAGCTTGGTCTGTCCCCAAATTTCAAGCTTTTTTGATTTTTTCATTTTATCTGGACAAAATGGATAGAAGACAGGTCAGGAGCAGGAACCCCAGGCCCTCACAGGGGTGGGTAGCTTCTCCTTCCTCTGCTGCAGCCCTGGCCTCCTTGGGCAGGCAGAGCGAGGTTCCTGTCACTTCCTCCCCCGCACTGAGTCATCATCCATGCAGAGCAGTGAAAATCCTGGAGTGGAGCTAGGCAGGCAGCTGACACTTGAAATGAGATTTCTCAGAAGCTCTCAATACTGCTCTACTCAGGAAAGCAGGGGGAGAGGGGGAACGCTCTTCCCTACTCCCAGACCCCCCAGGACTAAAGATGGGGAGGTCCAGGGACTGCTGTGTCTCCAGCTGAGCCTCCCCTAGGTAACAAACTCTCCAAGGTGTTTCAGGGAGGATGGAGCAGGTGGCAGAGCCCAGATGCTAGGAACTAAGCTGACTCAGCTGCTGAAGCTGCACAGCAGGGTAATCGAGACAGACAACTCCCATGTCCCCAGGGCCCCAGAACATCAGAAGCCAGCTTTTTAGCTTCAAATTCCTGCCTCCTAGGGCTTGGCTGCAGACACCTTCCTTCCAGTCACCACGTCTGCCTCACCTTTTTCATTTCTTTTAATTGAAGTAAAATTTGCATGTATGGAAATGTACAGGTCTTGGGTTTTGACTAACGTATACCTGTGTAATCAGCACAGTTCTCAGCATATAGAACATTTCCAGCACCCCAGAAGGTTTTCTCATGTTTTCTTCCAGTTAACCCCCGCAGGCCATCCCTGTCCTGATTTCTATCACTGTGAATTAGATGTACCAGTTCTTAAACATCATACAAATGGAATCACACAGTGTGTACTTTTCTGGAGTCTGGCTTCTTTCACTCAACACCATGTCTCTGAAACTCGTCCACGTTGGGCAGGCAGCAATGGTGCGTCCTCTTCTGTTACTGAGTGGCATCCTATGGCATAAATATGCCACAATTTCTTTAGCCATTCTCCTGTGGATGGACATTTGAGTGGTTTCTACTTTTTGGCTACTATAAAACTTCTATGAACATTCTTTTTTTTAAGATTTTATTTATTTATTTTTAGAGAGAGGGGAAGGGAGGGAGAAAGAGAGGGAGAGAAACATCAATGTGTGGTTGCTTCTCAGCACACTGGGGGACCTGGCCTGAAACCCAGGGATGTGCCCTGACCGAAAATCGAACCAGTGACCCTTTGATTCTCAGGCCGGTGCTTAATCCACTGAACCACACCAGCCAGTGAACATTCTTAAATGTGTTTCTGTGGACAAATGTTTTCATATCTTGTGGGTTAACAATAACTAGGAGTGGGAACAGTGGGTCACTGGGTAAGTTATAAAAACTAACAAACTGTTCTCGAAAATGGGCATACCTTTTTACACTCCCACTGGCAACATTTGACATTTTGTGCTGCTTTGTACTTTCATAAGCATTTGGCTTTTCAGTGCTTTTTACTTCAAAAATGCCATTTCCCTGATGACTTATAAAGCCGAGTACTTATTCACCTGTTCATTGCCCATCAGTGTATATTATTCTCTGAAGTGTTTGTTGGAGTCTTTCGCTCATTTAAAAAAATGTGTTTATTATTTATTTTTATTTTTTGTTAACTATTTTTCCATTTATAAATAGGAGAGAAATATTACACAAATCATCCTTTCTTAGAGACAGTTTTCTTTCTTTCCAATCGGTAGGCTCTTTATTTCTTTTTCTTGCCCAATTTTCCTGGCGAGAACCGATAGCACAATACTGAACAGAAGAGGCGAATGTAGACACCTTTGTCTTGCTCGTGATCTTAGGGGGAAAGCTTTCAGTTTTTCACCAGTGAGCGGGCCATTAGCTGTGCTTTCCCATAAATGCCTTTTGTCAAGTTGAGGGTGTTCATTTCTATTTGCAGTATGTTGAGTATTTTTTATCATGAAAAGATTTTTGGATTTTGTCCAGTGCCTTTTCTGCATCTCTTGAGATGATGATATAATTGTTTTTTGATCTATTGATATGATTAATTGATTTTTGGATGTCAAATTAATTTTGAATTCCTGGGATAAATTGCAGTTTGTCATAGTGTATAATCCTTTCTACAGATTGCTGAATTTGGTTTACTAGTATATTGTTGAGGATTTTGCGTCCATACTCACAAGGGATATTGGTCCGTAGCTTTCTTCTCTTCAGATGCCATTTTCTGGTTTTGGGTGTGGGGTAATGCTTGTCCTTTATAATAATTTTTACTTCTATCAGATCAGCAGTATGTCTCCTCTTCTGTTCCTGATTTCAG
>VMDR010008093.1:0-37799 GCA_007922815.1 Macrotus californicus | reverse complement strand
TTCATCACAAAAAAAAGGCCTTTGTAACTATGTGTGGTAATGGATATCCTGAAAATTACTCTGGTAATCATTTCACAATATATACATATATAAAATTATTAGGCTGTATACCTAAAACTAATACAATGTTATATGTTAATTATAGCTCAGTAGAAAAAAGGCCTAAATGCAAGAGTAAAAGCTATAAAACTCTTAAAAGAAAACATCAGTCAATCTTTGTGACCTTCAATTAGGCAATGATTTCTTAGCTATACACCAAGCAAAAAAAACAATGGTTTTTATCATTTTTTTTGTGTTTAAAGGGGCACATCAAGAAAATGAAAATATAACCCATGGAATGTGAGAAAATATTGGCAAATCATAGGTTAGGTAAGGGATTTGTATTCAGAATATGTAAAGAACTCTTACAACTCAACAATAAAAAGACAAATATGCCAGTTATAAACTGGACAAATAACTTGAATAGACAGCTCTCAAAGGAGATATACAATAGATAATAAGCACATGAGAAGATGCTCAACATCATTAATTATTGGAGAAATGCAAATCAATAGCATGATATACTGCTTCACACCCACTAGGATACTAAAATAAAAAAGATAGGCAACACAAATGTTGACCCACAATGAGATACCACTTTAAACCCATTAGAATGGTTATGATTTTTTAAAAACTCAGAAAATAACAAGTATTGGTCAGGATCTGGAGAATTTAGAATCCTTATGCATTGCTGATGTTCAAAATAGTATGGCAGTTCCTCAAAAATAATTGGATTACCATATGATCCAGTAATTCCTCTTTGGGATATATAGTCCAAAAGAACTGAAAGCAGGGACTCAAACAGATGTTTGCACCCCCATGTTTATAGCAGCATTATTTACAACAGCCAAAAGGTGGAAGCTACCCAGGCGTCCATCAATGTATGCGTGAATAAACAAATATGGTATGCCTAGACAATGGAATATTATTTACCGATGAAAAAAAGAACAAAGTACCACTATATGCTCGACATGGATGAATCTTGAAAACATTATGCTAAGTGAAGGTGTCTGACACAGCAGGTCTTATATCATATGCTCCCATAAAGGAAATTTCTGGAATGGGCAAATCCATAGGGATAGAAAATAGATTAGTAGTTTTCAGGGGCTGAGCAGAGGGCAGGATGGAGAGAGGCTATGACTAAGTCTGGGATTTCTTTGAGGGGATGAAGATGTTCTGCAGTTTGATAGTGGTGATGGTTGCACAACCTAATAAATATACTGAAACCACAGAACTGTGTGCGTTAAAAGGGTACATTTTATGGTATGTGAATTATAAGTCATATAATATGTGAATTATAACTCAGCACAATTTTTTGAAAGAAAAATAAGTAGGGATCAGCTACCTGCACACCAGTGTTCATTTTTCTCATTCATTCATTTACCAAATCTTTGTGGAACATGGTTGGGGCCAGTGACTGTGTGATGTGCTGGGCATTGCAGCATTTTGAAAAGATCACCCCACTCAGTGGGGACCAGATTGGAAGGTGCCAGAAGCCATATGGACAGCTGACAAAACTGGGAGCTAGCCAATCTCTTCATATCTCTTCTCTGTGAAAAGTCATTGCTCTACATTTTTTTTCGCCACAAATAGGCAAACCAAAGAGAGGAGACAAGCTCGTCTTCAGCTCTTTTATGATCCAAAGAAAGCTCTGATGTTTCTTAGGGGATTCAGAAAAGAGCTTTATAATCATAAAAACCAAGACTGGAGTATTAATTTTACTTTGGAAATCTAATAAAAAACATACCATGATTCCATCTTGCCAAGAGTCTGTGATGGAAAGTGCAGTGAGGAGCACAGCAAGTAGTCTGGAACATCGACCGTTCACTCCTTGCCCTCCTTTGGAAACAAGAGCTCTGCACAAAGGTTGACTGACAACCCGGGCCAGCTTGATTGGACAGGAGTGGCCTGTGGGAACAGCACATGCTCCAACAGGAGCAATTCTTGTCCCCTTCAGCCTTATTTGCCCCAGGTCCACTCCCTGGGTTTTAATGGGGATGTGGCAAAGGACATTTGAACTTTGTACCCAGCCTTTGTCCCAGAGGCTAATGGTGTCTTCAGGGGGAAAGGTAAGCTTAGCTACTGTAATAAGACACTCCAAGATGCTGTGAAGGGACCAGTTTTGGAGTTTTGATTACCTACAAGTTTTCCCATCCTCTCAACTCTCTTATCCTAGTCCTTGAGGTACAGAGTGGTCCTCAGGATTTATCTGCCATGTGAGTTGCTTGTTCACGTGCGTAAGTGAAGACCAATCAAATTTTGTTCAACTGAGTCTAACAGAGTTGAGTACTCTTGTTGAAAGTTTAATTTTCTTCCAAATAACTTCAGTTGATTCACATTATTTCCACGAGAATTCCTTCTAATTCCTTCTAGTTCTTACACTGCAAGTAACTCAACCACAGATCAACAAAACAAGATTTTCTGCTTCAAATGGACTCCAATAAAATGAAATAATCCCAAATGACTTCTTCTGACCTGAAGAAAATTGAAATACTTTTTAAAAATCAAATACTTGTTTGAATGAATGCGTGGAAGTGAATGAATCAATGACATCAAATAAAGTGTCTTTTAGAAAAATACACGTGAAACCAGGTTACACATTTATACCTCGCCACTCGTTGGCCTCAGAACTCGTCAAACCCTGCACTCGCTGCATTTGGGTGAGAAAAAAAATGTTTCAGCACTCAGTGCCCGCTTGGGGCCGTCACGTGTGCTAGAACTTGAATGAGCCACAAGGCCGCCCCACCAGAGGACACGCATCACCGATGGGCACACGCCGGTTTCGGCACTCCTCACAAGTTCTGGAACGAGTTCACGATGAGTGCCGAGGTACCACTGCATATGTGTCCGGAAGTTTACAGGAAGCTAATCCTCATCTGTCTTAGGAGCAATGGTTCAGTGCTTGCTAATTCAGTGTCTGCAGTGACTTTGTAGAACATAACTAGAGGGAACACTGAGAATCGACTATGTCGGCTTTTAGACTTGGGTCAGGCGAATCAGGATAGAGCATGAGAACCATCCACTTGGGTGGTCAGGGCCTACCTGGCTGCAGAGGCCACTTTGGGCAAGCCAGTTCATGTGAGTCATGAGGAGAACTCATGAGAACTTTGCAATAAGGCCCACTGGGTGAAGTGCAGTCCTATGGATGATGATGATGATGATGATGATGATGATGATGATGTGTATGTATGCACAATGGGTGGGGAAGGAAGGCAGAGGGCCATGAATGAGAGGAATGTAGCTACTTAGAAAAGTACTTCGTACTCAGTGGCTGGTCTTCAAGGGGCCTGCATACCTGGCAGTGGGGGAAGGGCCCAGAGTGGGGTGGGATGAAATGCCTGAACTGTCTTTACTAAGTAAAGTAAAAATCCCAGGTAAAATAATACCCTTTTCTATCCACTATTTTTGGGAGGAGCCTCCCTGTGGACATCCAACGGAAAGCTACTATGGAAGACCCTAAGAAACGAAGAGATTCCTAAAAAAATCTAGTTCTGCTTTACATTGGTAGGAAAGGTGATCAAGCTGGCTGTCTACTGTCCAATTAACAGTGAATCTTCCTTCGCCTCTGCGGCTACTGCCCACGGAAGCCCCTTTTCCTCTGACTAGGACTCTGATTCCATCACAGTCCCCAGTTCCCCCATCCTGATGGGCTTCCCAGTGGCACACTTCTAAGGGTCCCAAGCCAGCAGTTCTCTCCACCTTGGCTGCGTATTAAAAGCACCTAGAGAGCTTTAAACCACAGTGTAAGACCAATCCAATCAGAATTTCTGGGGCCTGGGGCCTGAGCATGGGTATTTTTGAAATGCCCTGGGCGATTCTAACACATAGGCCCACAGTGAGGGAGGAATGCCTGGTGCCGTGACTCTCAGTCCGCTGCATGAGAATCACCCTGGGATGTAAACGAAATCCGGGGTGGTTTACTCAGACTCTCCCTGGAGGTGGAGGGCGCCTGGGCATTGATATATGTTTTTATAAGTCCTTGAGAATCCTTGGCTTATAAGATTGCAAAGTTTTTATGTGTTTGAGATTTTAAAGTAAAATTTGCTGGAGGAAAAGCAAAGAAGAGAGAATAGAGAAAGATTTGTTGATAAATATATGAATGTGCTAACAGTGAGGTCCAAGGTCCTGGGTCCTCAGATTCTTCTGCTCCTTTGGATCTTGACCAGAAAGGGGGGTCATTGGGCCAGGGATGGAAGCAGGGTGGTTTGGGAGGCAGACCGAGGGTCACATTGTCCCAGGAGCTGCCCCAGTATGAGGTCTGCTGATTGGCTGTGGGATTGGCTGCTGCAGGGGCCAGGCCTTTGGAACTGACATTGATGGTGAGAGTGGGCAGTTCAGTGACTTCAGTGACCCCTGGGGCAGCAGTTCCTTCTTGCCTGGCCTTCCCTCCCCCCCTCCCTTGCACAGTAGAGAAGGGTAGCAGACTGCAGAGAGGGGCTGTCACCTGGCACAGATCACCTTTCCTGGGCTGCTGAGCCCACTCCTAGCTGCTGTGGCTGCTAACAACTTATAGCCACCTCCTTCTCTAGAGACCTGCCTTCTGCTAAACAGGTGTTACCCTGAGATGTCACATCACCCTCATCCCTCTCCATCCTGGCCAAGAGGGACAGCCCACAGACAGTGATGGGCTGGCAGGGGTGCCCAAGTCTGACTTCTTTGCCTCAAGGTGGGATGAATTCTGAAGGACAATTCATATTCCCCATTGGATCAGGCCACAGCCAGAATGACTGAGCCTATATCCTCGCTTAGAATTTCTCCTGCCCTATCCTGCTTCCCTCATTCCCCTTCTCCTGAGAGTGCTTCTTTAAGAAATCCTTTGGTACAAAAATCCTCATATCAGACTCCGCTTTGAGATAACCCGTCCGGAAGCAAGTAGTGATTAGACAGTGTGCGAGTGATGGGGAGGGTGGGGCTGGAAGAACGTGAACTTGGGAGTCGGGTACATGTGGGTTCAGCCCCAACTGCATCATTTCTTAGCTGCGTGAATTCACCAAGGACTCAATTAACCTGTTTCCTTCTCTATCTAGTATAGGATGGCCACACATCCCTTGCAAGGACGTCACGATGATGACATTCAATGCAACAAGAGAATGGAAGTGTAAATCCATGGCACATAGCAGGCATTCAGTAATGCCACTGCTCTTACCTCCTGAAACTCTCATACCACCTTTTCTAAACTTGGCCCTCCACTGTTCTCTTTGGTCCCCCATGCACCATGATTTTCTTACTCTCTCTCCATTCTCTTTCTCCCTCTTCCCTTTTATAGCTTCCTTTTACTATCTCCTTTTTTCCAGGGTTTCAGCACCTCATTTTTTGTAATGCTTTTCACTTCCCCAGCCATGATAAATTCATAAAAAGGCACGGTAATACCCAGAAATACAGACCCTCATTCTGGGGCCATGGCTGGGGAAGCTGGAGTCAGGTTATCAGTTTTTGCCAGCTCAGCAGTGATATTGGGTTTAGTTTTGTAATAGGACTCAGGGGTCTAGTTTGTGGCTTTTCCTGAAATAGTGTTCAGCCAGGGAAGGATATACTGTTTTCCTTGTAAGATGAAAATAAAGGCCATTAAAAACCAATCATACTAGTGCTTGACATATGAACCCTCATTAACATCGTCTTACTCATCTGGGACAAACAGTGGAACAGAAGGGAGCTGATCCCCTCAGCCTGGACGTGAGACAAGAGTTGACTGGCTAGGCCATGGACTGGCTGCGGGACTTTGGGGAGGTTGTGTAACCTCCTCAGAGCCCAGTTCCTCTGTCACCAGAAAGGCTCTATAGCAAGATGTGCGCCAGCTACTTCACAAGGGACCTTCTACAATTCAGAAAATATTATTTGGGAAGCTCTGGAACTTTATGCAGAAACTGATTGTGTACAATGTATTTTGTTACTAATATTCTTGTTTTTTTAAAAAAAGGACTTTATTTTTAAATTTTATTTATTTTTAGAGAGAGGGAAACGGAGGGAGAAAGAGAGGGAGATCAATCGGCTGCCTCTCTCAATCCCCCAACCGGGGACCTGGCCCGCAACCCAGGCAGGTACCCTGACCAGGAATCAAACCAGCAACCTTTTGATTTGCAGGACAACGCCCAGCCCTCTGGGCCACAGTGAGCACAGTCCACAGTGCCCCCAGTCAGGGCACTAATATTCTTGTTAGTAACACTTTGACACTATTGCAAATCGACTCGCTGGGCCATGGAGTACACTGTCAGCCATGTCTGTCCTGGTAACATTCTACAATGAATATGGGGGGGAAATCTGAGAGTCACACATTAGCCTTGAGCACCCAACACCCGCTGCTCAACTGGATTTTAAAATAATAATAATTATTATCATAAGCCCAGTAGAACAGGCTGGGCTTATGATAATAATCTTTATTGGCTGACACTCCAAAAGTAATTAACACTTTGTTGTCCGCCCAGCTCATTTTTCTTTCCTGCTCTGGTATTGCTGCTCTCTTCTGGGGCCTCCCTTTTTCACTCCCTGGTCCTGGTGGGGCTGCCCTCGTGAGCTGTCAGTGCCTGTTCAGTTCTCCTTACGCCCTGCAGGAAGGGCGGGCGCAGGACCCAGCCTTGGCTAACTGGTCCATTTGTCTCCGGTCACAGGGATTGGTCCAAGGAGTGTTGCATTCATTACCTCAATCAGAATCCTTCCCCAGAAATTTGGAACAAGAGGGAGAAGAGTAGCACCCTCTACATTTTTGAAAACAACCACTTAGAATGAGGCCCATCACCCTTCTTTCCATTTAGATAGAAGTCCTTCTTTATCAAATATATTCTATTAAAAAATAGGTGTGGTTAATCCTAAAATATCAATCCAAAAGAACCTATGCATCCCAATGTTCATAGCAGCATTATTTACAATAGCCAAATGCTGTAAACAACCTAATTGCCCATCAGCAGATGAGTGGATCAAAAACTATGGAACATTTACACAATGGAATTCTACGCAGCAGAAAGAAAGAAGGAGATCCTACCCTTTGCCACAGCATGGATGGAACTGGAGAGCATTATGCTAAGTGAGATAAGCCCAGCACTAAAAGACAAATACCATATGATCTCACCTGTAAGTGGAACCTAGTCAACAAAACAAACAAGTGAGCAAAACAGAACCAGAGACATGGAAATAAAGAACAAACTACAGTGACCAGAGGGGAAGGGGGATGAGGATAACAGGGGAAAGAAGGGGGTCAAGCCAAGGAACACGTAGAAAGGACCCAGGGACAAAGACAGCCGGTGGAGGGAAGGGGGAGGATTAAATGTGGGAGGCAGGGGTGGGTGGGGTGGAGGAGAGTAATGGGGGAAAAATGGGGACAACTGTAATTGAACAATAAAAAAATAAAAAATAATAAAAAAACAAGAACACACACAAAAGAATATGTGTGATTAGACTAAAATGAGTCCATTTAGTGTTCATATATTACAAGCATTTAAATATTATTATAAAGAGAACTAGGACTAATATTGTGGTATAAGTGATAATGTGATTTAATAGTAAACATATCTATTGGGTAGGAAGGGCATGATTTGATCAATATTCTATCTAATGCATTAGAAATAAGCCGTCTTATCGTTTACTACTTTTTCCAAAATAGGATGTTTTAAAGCATCAAGCTTGGAACAGTTGCCACACAGCGAACATTTTCCTCACCCGTTGTCATTGGAGCACTTCTCAGGGGCCACAGGTTCTAACTCCTGTAGCCAGGGGCTGAAAAGGGCAAGTAGGATGAGGCCTTGGTCTCCCAGGTTTTCACCTAGGACTTTTATGATTGGGTTTTGTGTCCATTTACTTCATGTTTATATTTCTCGCATCTGTTTTACATGTGTATACATACATGTGAAAGCACTTCTTGTCCTAACTGCAGCTGGGGAGATCTTTCAAGCTGTAAATATTTACCGAGTGTGCAGAAAATATCGGTGTGGGCTGATACGGCCAATGAGGGGAATGGGAGCCCTGGGCCCCCCTGCTGGCTCCATTGCTAATTCCTGTGTGACCTTGGGCAGGTCAATTAAACTCTCTGTTTCAGTGCTACATTTAAAAAAAGGGAGATACTAATCTTTATTGGCTAGCACTCCAAAAGTAACTCCTGAGGACAATACCTGGTATTCAGAACAGAAATCAAAGAGGAAACTCATTGAGACCACAAATCTATTACGTTTCTTTTTTAATTTAAGAGAGAAGGAGTGGTGGGGTGAAAGGGAAGTATCATTGCCTAGCTTGAGGAAAAACAATACTTAGTTGTCTCAAAAAAACCAGCACGTACCTGCTCATGGCGTCACTGTGGTCAGAAGGCAATAATGTGGATAAAGTAACCAGGTTTGAAGTACCCTCACAGAAGGAAGGTGGACGGCAGATGCTTTGCAGCAGCACCTTTGGGATGCTAGCTAGCCCTTGTGTTCCCCTAGAATGGAAAGAACGGGGCTCTGAGGCAGGACGTGGGTGTTGGGTGATTCTGTTTCTTACTCCTGTGACCTTAAACAAATCATTTCACTTTCGAGTGCCAGGGTTCGAGGGCCAGTAAAGTGGAAATGATAAGGCCCGCATTTAGGTGAACTGAAACCCTTACACACAAACACCTAACAAAATGGCACATTGAGGCAGCCTGGTGAGTTCTGGTTTTCTACCCCTTTCCGCTTATTCATTTACTTTGACCGTATTTGGCAATGGGACAGCAGGGAAAGCAGGCTCCACACTCTGCCATCAGGGAGCAAACCCTCAGCAGGCACTCAGCCTTCCACACCCAACTGGCTGATCCTGACACAGGTCCATAGTCAGACTCCAGAGACATTTCTTGCATTTATAGTGCCACTTTACATCCAGAAGCAAACTTGTACACAGACACATGGTCGATGGGCTGTAGTTGCAAGTATCGATTCGGAGTGAAGCTGTTGTAAGCTTTCTCTCATACACAGAATCTAAGTGGCCCCCCTCCCCCCAAAAAGAGCAATTGAGGTGGTGATATGGATGACATAGAAGGATCTTGGGTTATAGTAATAATTTAGGGCTGAATTATTGCCTCAGTTGTTTCATTTTCCTTTTGTTACTGAGAGGACAAAACATAAACAAAAGCAGTTTTATGAGAGGAAATTCAATTTGCGCTGGCCAAGAATCTTCTAATGCCCATTAGCGAGCCCCAGTAGTCGGGGCACACGTGACCTCACTGTTGCACCATCACAGGCATGAACAAAGGACCACTCTGGCCCCCCAGGAACTTATGTTTTGCTTTCCTCAAAGCAGTGGTTCTCAAACTCTTTTTGGAATCTGTTTCCAATGACAAAAAAACAACTTATGACCCACTAAATTAATCTGTTTGCACCAAACACTGCATGAAAAATATGATCAAAGTGGTCAAGGGTCATGGTGCAACTTTCATGAAATTTGTTGAGGAACTTCAAAAGTAAAAGATTAATCTCTTCCAGGAGCAAGAACACCCCCAGCCGTGACGATTTCTCCACTTGCCAGTGCTTTGCACCACGCACGTCCTTCCCCACGTTACTTACTTTCCACACAAGCCTATGACGTGGTGGCCTTGCCCAGTCCTCCCACCGCTGCAGTGCGAGGTCGTCACCACTGCATTTCATCACTTCTGAGACGCCAAAGGGTGGGCCGTGCATATTTGTCTCATGTACCACCCAGAAGGAAAGCAGCGTCGACAATAATACCCGGACATGTCGTCAACTGGAAAACAACACAACACAAACAGACCACATGACTTCAATCACGTTAAACTGTGAAAGAATGAGTATCTTGGAGCTGATGAGCTCTGGACTTGCCCTCTTATAAATGAAAAAATGTCTGTCTTGTTCACGGTCAGGCTGTCGATAGAGATTGAAGCCAGAAGCACCACTCACCAGGTCTAGCAATTTCGGAGATGACCCTGGAAGCAAGAGAGAAGGCTCCCACCAGGTATTCCTGACCGCGTTAGAAGGAAATGATTTACATTAATAGGTGGCAGCCATCACAGGAACATTTTTATCTAGAAACAATAAACTGCTTTCAGAGGGAGGTACCAATGACTACCCGCCTCTTGTCTCCACCACATACAGCATTGACACAAGACAGGCACGGGCAGTCCTCACGACCCAAGGGTTCCACATTTGAAAATCTGCCTGCTCACTGAAGTTTATTTGTAACCCCAAAATCAAAACCCATGTGCTTTCCTAGCTGTGCACAGCCATGAGCAGAGCGACGAAAAATTTAAGTCTCCTGACATGCAAGTTCCCAGCTGAGGTCAAACAGGACGGTGCTCTGCCTTCCTGTTCCAGCTCATCTTCTTAACAAGTGTTCTTTGCATGGTCTACTGGCTGCCACCGTTTTGCACTGTTGTGCGTTTTGTTGCTTAGAATTTGACAGTTCAAATGTTCACTACTTAAAATTGCCCCCAGTACAGCACGGTGATGATAGTTAATAATACTGTGCTGCATTCTTGGAAGTTGCTAAGAAAAAAATTTGTAACTGTACACAGTGACAAATGTTTACCAGAATTATTGTGGTGATCAGTTTGCAGTACATATAAATATTGAATCATTATGTTGTATACCTGAAACTAATATAACGTTATATGTCGATTTAAAAAATAATGCCCCCCCCAATATAGTTCTGAAGTGCTGTCTGGTATTTCTAAGCACAAGAAGGCTGGGATGCGCCTTACAGAGAAAATAGATGTGTTAGATTAGCTTCATTCAGGCATGATCAACAGTATGGTTGTCTGGGAGTTCAGTACCGATCAATCAATAATATCTTTTAAATAGAGTGTCTGTAAACAGAAACACAAATGAAACCAGATTATGAATTGATCAACTGATGAGTCTGTTGTGACCAGAGGTTCACAGGAACCTAGCTCTGCGCCTCCCTGGGGGCAGTAAGTATTTACTATTGGGAGCTGACTCCCTTCGGATGTTAAAGTGTCAAAAAGACTCTTTCTTCTGTTGCTAATTTTCCAGCCATTTATATGTCATGACTGAAAACCCAGTGGAGAAGTCAAGTCAGAAAAATAATCAGGGGATACAATCCCCCCCCCCCCCACACACACACTGTAGACAAGTAAGTGTGCCCAATGACAAGATCTGGAGAGGACCACAGAAAATAGTAGGGCAAGAGTGATGGGGATATATGTTTTTAATATTCTTTTGTTAACATTTCTAATTGTTGGCACTTCTTCAGAGATTTTGTTATTAAAAACTAGAAAGATGGTCAGGAAGTCCAGGAAGCAGCCCCTAACAGAGGGGTTGGTGGTGGCAAAGTGGCCCAGAGAGCCCACCAGGAGGCGACAGACCTGCAAAGGGGTCCTTTTTCCTTGGGAGTGCTTCTTTGGCCATGGGACAAGCTTCCCGACCTTCCTAGCCTTCTCTTTAAAACATAAGTCAGTAAAAGGAACACGAGGAGGGAGACTGCAGTGAGAGGGGTGGAGAGAATGAGTCTGTAGTCTCAGTGTTTTTCTGCTGAGAATAGAGCTTTGGCAAGAACGTCAAACACATGTCTCTTTGCTAAAAATAAAGTCACAAGTGCTTTTGTGTTCAGCCTTGATGTGATATTAATGATAAAGAACCACCAGTTACAGAAGGACCACCCTGGCTCTGTAACCCTGAAGAATACATCAGTTCACGGGGAACTGCTGTCAATGGCAGAGACAACCACCACGACCATGTCACTATGGAAATACTGCGCCTCGCTGGTCTGCAAAAGAAAACTCCCCACGGTAATTTATGGAGGACGTGGAGGGCCTTGGGAGGCAGTTTGTTTCCTTGTGACCAGGGACTGATTTTCCACAAAATTGTGCACTGGCTGATTCTCACAGGAGGGTTGGAAAATGAAGCTAGGGTTTCAGGTTCGACTCACAGGAGCTGCCTTTCTCTGGACGTTCTTTGTTTCCCTCAGTCTGGTCGGCAGTCCTTCCGGGGCCTTCCTCAATCCCTGGCGGGGGCTGAGGCCTAGTCCTTGTTCAGGATGAAAAGGTATTGGAAGGCCGGCTGCTCTAATTGGAGCTTGCACCTGCAGCCCCCAGCCTCCGAGACGGCTGGACTCTGGTGCTGTGTGTGTGTGCATTTGACTTCCTCAATGAACACTGGGACACTACAGTTTTCTGGCCTGAATATGCTGGAAGGGATCCAAGCTGCTCGGCTACTCTCTCCTTTCTGGGGAGGAGGCACCCTTTACTCTCTAAGAAGGAGGGATTTTTAGCCTTGCAAATATATCCAGTGTATTCTGATCTAATCTCTTCTGGCCCCAAGAGGATTTACCCAGATAAAGGGTGCCCTTCAGGTAGTATGAGAAGGTGCCCCGGCAGACTTTCACCCACCCATGCGCCGCTGCATTTTTCATGAGTTTCTCACACTTCAGTAACAGTATCCAGGCAGGCTGAAGAGCGGCGGCTGCAACCTCTGTGCTCAGAACAGCAGAGGGAAAGGGAGAAATCGTCCAGGCGGCTGTAATTAATTAATGACTGACTGCGTCTCTGTCCCCCTCACAGTACCCAGGGCTCCATCCTAGGGCAAATCTTTAATGTGTATAATCCCATCGATTCTGGTATCCAGATATGCCCACGAAATCATCACCACAATCAAGAGAATGAACTTCTATCACCTCCCCAAATTTCCTCATGCTCCTCTGTAATCTCTCTCTCCTTGATCTACCACCACGTCCCCAGGCAACCATTGATCTGCATTCTATAACTACAGATGACTTGCATTTTGTAGAATTCTATCTAAATGAAATCAGACAGTATTCTTCTTCTTTTTTTTTGAGGGGGGGGTCTGGCATTTTCATTCAGTATAATTCTGAGATTCATTCATATTGTGTGCATCAACAGTTCTTTCCTTTTTCATTGCTGGACATACCACATACCATCGTATGGACATACCACAGTCTGTCTATTCACTCAACTATTGATGGGCATTTGAGTTGTTTCTAGCTGCTATAAAAGTCTGTATGAACAGGAAATTTTATTTCTCTTGGATAAATACTTAGGAGTATAATGGCTGGGTCATATGGCAGGTATACATTTAACTTTTTAAGAAGCTGCCAAACTGCTTCCTACGTATCCTTGCCAACATTTGGTGTGGTCATTCTTTAGATTTAGCTAGTCAACAAAACGCAGTGGTATCTAATTCTGGTTTTAATTTGCTTTTTCTTAATGACTAACAATGTTTGGCATTTTTTCAGCATGTTTACTGTTATCTATACATCTTCTTTTGGCAAAATAACTGTTTGAGTCTTTTGACTGTTTCTTAAACTGGCTTGTCTACTTTCTCATGAATGAGTTTTGAGAGGCCATGATCCATTCTCCCAGGGAGAATATATAAATATAATCCTCACCTAAGGATAAGTTTTTAAAAAAATTGATTTTAGAGAAAGGGAGAGAGAGAAACATTGGTGTGAGAAAGAAACACTGATGTGAGAGAGAAACATTGATCCATTGCCTCTCAAATGTGCCCCAACAAGGGAACAAACTCATAAGCCAGGTACGTGTCCTGACTGGGAATCGAACCTGTATACCTCTGTAGTCATATCTGGCATGGTTACTCTTTAACTTGTTATGCTTGGGATCAAATGAATGGTACACAGATGGCTATGGAAGAAAGGACCATTTCCCAGGTATACGCAAATGTCTTGCCAGATTGGTGACTCTGGGAAGGCCAATCATGGTCCTTGGGAGCTTTTGGACCCACCCTCCCTGCAAGCCTATGGGGTCTGAGGCTTCTGTTGGGCTGGTTAGTGTTTTGGTCTTTTCACTCGGAGGTTAGAATGATGCTGTGAATACGAGAGGGGTTGCTTCCCTAGATGGATTCCCAGACCACCTCTCAGCCACACAGAAGCTTCTACCCTCTGCGGACTTCCAGCCTCATCTCTGGGGACTTGAATCCTCTTTTACCTCTGCTTGTATCTAGTGTAGTGATTCTCCATAGGGACCAGTTTTGCCCCTGTGGACTAATGTCTCCAGACACTTGGTATTGTCTGGAAACATTTTTGATTGTCACAGCTGGGGAGGTGTTACTGGCATCTAGTGGGTAGAGGCCAGGAATGCTGCTAAATATCCTACAATGCACAAGACAGCTCTCCACATCCAACAATTATCCATCCCAAAATGCCCGTGTTGGCAAGATTGAGAAACCTTGATCTTGATGATTTAATCATGTGTCAACCAGAATGGATAGAGATGACAGATTCTGAAAAAGTGGTTCTTTGTTCACTAATCAGACGAGCGCCACAGCAGGGAAGTGGAGAGTTGGTCAGCAAGCTCGTGGGGACATGAAGAGCTGGCTGCCCAAGGCCGCTCATCCCCGTCCTTCACCCTTCTCTCCCTTCCCTTCTCCCTCCTGTTAGGAGCTTTGGAGTGTGACAGACATGGCTTCAGATCCAGGTGCCACTGCTTGGTGCCTTTGAGCAAGTAACTTAGTCTCTTTACACTTTGGTTCTCCACCGGAAAATGGAAATAATCATAGTACTTTTCATAATTATGGGAATTAAGATAAATCAAGCCATGTAAAGGGTTTGACGGTGTGTGGCATGTGAGAACTCAGCAGTGACTGTGATTACTATTATTCCGTGACTTCAGCACCTGCCGAACACAAAGCACCTTGCCAGGTGTGTTTCCTAGCCACTCAGTGCCAGCCGTTGACAAATTTTTACTAGTCTATAGAAACATTTACTCTAAAGTCTTAATAATGATAACCCTTGCTCCTCAGAAATAAAATCTGGTGGGGGTGTTGAACTTGCTGTGCTTTGTGCTTCACACTAGTGATACAAGTAATGAATGAAAAGTGATTTAGGTTAAAATGATACATTACCTATTGAGGTACTTATGCACACATTCAGACATACGTCTGTAATTTGTTTACGGCCCGATACGAAGTTTACACCATGAGGTTTGTCAGACAATACAGCACTAACTGGGACTCTGCAGCAATCCACGGGAACTCAGGGGCTGTCCCGTTCCAGCACTGAGCGGGATTCCATGTCGAGCGACTCGGATCACATCTCAGCTGGGGGAGGTTGCTCCAGCACCGGAAGGCTTCGCTGCCAGGTGGCTGAGCAGGGACCGTGAGACTAGTGCCAGGATGAGCTCAGGGAGTTTCTGGAGGCCTTTGTTGCAAACCCAGAGAACCAGTTCTGTGAGGTGTGCTCAGAGGGGATATTCAGGCAGAGTAACAGAGAGGTGTGGTGCCGAAGTGCAGGAAGTCTGGGGAAGGACTGGGTACAACCAGCACAGGCAAATTGCTCTTCTCCGTTTTCAAAAGAGTGAGGGAGAAGAGGGAGAAGTAAGGCCTCTGCCCTGGCCCTCAGACAGCACTTTGATTCTCGCTAACTGCAGGGGAGCGAGCCCACAGAATTGCCAGGGAGCCAAAAAATAGTCCAGGTGATAGGGCTCAGCCAGGCAGCATCCTGGCCAAAACATAAGGACAGAATATTTGGCTTAACTATATTTCTGCCCGTGCGTTTCCTTGCGGGGCAGGAGACACATTGAATGGCTGAGGTGTGCTCTGCACTTGGGGTGCACAATGGGGCTGACACAAATTAAGAATTCTTTGGGCTCCTTTGGCAAGGGGACTCTCATGAGGTTTTTGGACACTGGATCCATGAAAGAGCTACTGAGAAACGTTCTAGAAGGTTTCCTGGCCTTTGGTCACCAGCTCAGGAGAGTGGTGGAGTCCTCTTGGTCAGGGAGTGGGGGGTATGTGTGAATGAGTGGACAGGAATTTTCTTCCCTCAGGGTGGCTATTCTCAGCACTAAGGAGTCAGTGTGCATAACCAGGGCTGTTCCCTGTTAGGCTACTCCAGAAAAGGGAAGATGATTTACTTGCTTAAATAAAAAAGTTCAAGGCCCACAGAAATTGCTTTTTAGCAAGAGGAGTGGCTGTTACTAAAAATGTCACAAAGAACTGTTAATTCTACTCTTTACTTTCTGTCTGTCTGTCTGACCAACTGAGAGAAGATAGATCTATGGAAGGAAGATAGCTGGACTGACAGGCATTCTGTCCATTCTTCCAAATACTCTGTGGATTGAGACCAACAGGAACTAGGGTGGTGGTGGCTTGGAATTGAAAGTGCCAGTGTGAATTTCTGGTTGTGAATACATGTAGATCAATATAGAAATAACTATAGATGCATGTGTACACACACAGCTCCTAATTCTGCCCACCGAGTGAGGGAACAGTGACACCCCAATGAGCAATGAGCACACCTAGCAGTCAGATTTTGGACTGTAAATAATTCCCCACTAAAGGGAACTAGAACTCCTTGGGAAAATAGGTGATTGAAAGGCTCTTGTACCAGGGAGTACTCAAAAGATAATGGAAACGTGTCAAAGGGGCACCTTGAAATTCTGATTAGAAATGAGATATTTATGTACTTTCAAAGTACTTCTCTACAGAACACTTATTAATCTAAAAAGGCAGAAGAGTAATTTACGGTCTGCTTTGCACCATCTTGACTTGTCTCATAACAACCTTCACCAGGTTTAGTGTGGCTGAGGTATGCCCTCATCTTTGATCTAAAGACAGATGCTGGGGGGTGGGAAAACCCCCAGAGGGCATTTTTGCACCACCAGCGCTTGTGTCAAAACGCTCAATAAAGGTGTTTTGAATGAATGACTGAGACGGTGGGACATGCCATACTTCTGTGCACGTGCTGGTGAGGACATTGATCACTATGTCACTCAGAGTTTTCTTCATAAAGCCTGACACGGTCAATTCCCATTCCGAGTTCAGGTGCCAGCTACCTTTCTGAGCTTTTATTTCTGGAGCTCCCCTGGCCGTCCAGGCACGTGGCTGTGGGGAAAAGAGGGCTGGCTCATCACTCCAACAACAGGACCTGACGGTGTCAAGGACGACCCCACTCTCCACCCTCCCACCTCTCACCTCCTCAGGCAGGGCGCAGAACTGCTTTGACAATAATAGATTTCTGGCTTTGGGGCAGCCTTCGTGGGTGCTGGGTTTGCCAGACAGTCATGACAGTTTCTATGGACCTGGCACTCAGTGAGTGAGGACAGCAGCCACTCCTCGGTGACCGCCGTGAACAGGAAACCAGTAGAAGAGAAGAGAAGATCTCTGTAGTGTTTCTTTTCTGTAACGCTGGGACCTTTAAAGGCCAAAACAAGGACAAGATCATGCTGGCCTCCCATCCCCAAAGTATGGCAAAGGAAAAACAACAGTGGGCCGTAAAATAGGCTTACGTTAAATGTGGCAAACTTCTGATTTTTCTCAAGATAAAGACTTTAGAATTTCCCTTCTACATTGAGATGCACTTTACATATAACATTACGTCAGTTTCAAGTGGTACAGCACCCTGATTGGTATTCATATATATTGCAAAATGATCACCGCAATATGTCAAATTAACATCCATTATCTCACAGAATTAATTTTTTTCTAGTGATGACACAGTGTTACTTTTGAATTGCCCAAATCTATTCATTTGTATTTCTCTTTTTTAATGTTTTCTTTAATGCCTCTGCTTTGCCAGTGTCCTGACCCCCTTTTGAGCCACCTATTGGGAAATCATAACATGATGTTTATTACATGCTTTTTATATGCATTTTTCTGTGCACTGTGTAAAAGAACAAATTAAAATTTCCAGTTTTATAGTCAACAGCAGTAACTTGCCTAAGACTACACAGTCAGTAAGTGTCAGAACCAGGATTTCAACCCCCAAATTTGGCTCTAGAGTCTCTTGTTCTGAAGTCTAGAATCCAGCCATATTGGCCCAGCATGCAAGTGACCCACCTCAACTAGCCTGCACCTGCCTTGCCAGGCCCTCCCTTTGCCTCTGGCACGTCACACACAGCAACCTTTGCCTTCCTTCCCACCCTTCCTGACTTGTTACTCCCCACCCATTCGGGATTCCCCTCTGGCCTCTATCTCCTTCCTTCCTATCCTTTGGGTTAGGTGCCTTCCCAAGACAGGCCGCCAAGACAGCTCAGATTGCACTTCCCCGCAGAGAATTGTAGCTGCCTGACTCTTGTCTGCTTCCCACGGTGGACGAGAGTCCCTTGAGGGCGGAGGCCAAGGTTTTAAGTCTGTCTCCCAACCGAGCCAAGCACCTGGTACACAGTCAGTGCTTAGTACCTGCCTTCGAGTAAGTAAATGAGGGGGAGCCTAGATGAGGACGTAGAGAAGGAAAAGGAGCAGTCATTGCCCAAACAGCAGTCTCACCCTGGAGATGTTGTCAGCACCCTGAGCAGACAGCAAGCGGCCCACAGCCGTGCAGGCCAGAGGCGCACTGCGTGAACACAATCAGCAGGGTGAACCTCACGCCCTCGGGCCTGGAATTGGGGACACGAGCCCTAACGCACGGAGGAGACTGCTCTGCTCCCCACAAACCAAAGACAGTGAGAACACATAAACATGCACAAATGTTATCATGGGTCACAGTGACTTCTGAGTTTCTCAAAATGTCAAAGTTGGATGAACGTCTTCTTTGCCTTCCCATCTCTTCAATAACTCAGTGCTTAAAGCCATGATATGGGGCTGAGCGAGGTAGTCGCTGATGTTGGGAGTGGAGGACATATGGTGGCCCAGAGAGGGTGAGTAAATTAGCCACAGAGAAGGGCTGCCCAGCACAGATGCCAGTGCCTGGATGGGCAGAGGAAGGGGTCCCTTTATAGGGACAGCCTGGAATGTCGGGATCCAGGCCTGATGAGGAGGGCATCTGAGTGGGGAAGAGGGCAGCACTGGCCACTGCAAGTGGTGACATTCAGGAGCACTGATCAAATAAGCAAATGTGTAAGGACAATGGGAGTCAGGCTCCATTAGTGCTAGAGAAGGGCCTTGCAAACATGGAAAGGGAGGGGACAAAAACGAACCCAGTGGTGGTGGCTTGGAATCGAAAGTGCCAGTGTGAATTTCTGGTTGTGAATACATGTAGATCAATATAGAAATAACTATAGATGCATGTGTACACACACAGCTCCTAATTCTGCCCACCGAGTGAGGGAACAGTGACACCCCAATGAGCAATGAGCACACCTAGCATTCAGATTTTGGACTGTAAATAATTCCCCACTAAAGGGAACTAGAACTCCTTGGGAAAATAGGTGATTGAAAGGCTCTTGTACCAGGGAGTACTCAAAAGATAATGGGAACGTGTCAAAGGGGCACCTTGAAATTCTGATTAGAAATGAGATATTTATGTACTTTCAAAGTACTTCTCTACAGAACACTTATTAATCTAAAAAGGGAGATGAGGAACTTACGGTGGAGAACCTGGCAGGCACCATCTTGACCCGGTGATCTCAGTGAAGCCTAAAACCGTCCGCTACCCGATAGGCTGCGGTGGGAAGAGCACAGCTTCGTTTCAGTGCTGTTCTGGCCAAAACCGTGCAACCTGAATCTAGGCATGAGGAAACTCAGACAAACCCAAACTGAGAAACATTCTGCAGAATACCTGGCCTGTATTTTTAAAAAGTGGCAAGGCTATGAAAGTGAAGGAAATACAGAGGAAGGTCCCCAGACTGGAGCAGACTAAGGAGATGTGACAACTAATCACACAGCTGAATGCCTAATTCTGGAATACTCACTTGCTTTGAAAGGATATTTTGGGGGCAACTGGCAAAAACGTGCATTGGTCTGAAGATTCAATAACAATTGAAAACACACTGGGGTCTGAGGATTAGATAGTATTCGATACTAGTGGATCCGTGTTAATTTCCTGATTTCGTGGTTCTGTAAGGAGAACATCCTTGTCTACTGGAAATGCACACTAATGTGTTTAGGTAAGGCGAGGCATCGTTTTGGCAGCTTACTCTCAAAGGGGTCAGAGAAATATAGTACAAAATTCTTTGTGACATACTATACATGCAACTCTTCTATAAGATTTTTCAAAACAATATATACTATACATACACACACACATATTCTATATCTACATCTACATGCTATGAGTATGCTAAGTTTAAATTATAATGTTTTCCAGATTTGCCAGGACAGGCTGCCTAGAGGCTACTTTGGGTGGACAAAATACTTTGGATATATCTGCTGCCTGTTGGTTCTCTGCTGAGGTGCAGGGCATGGGTATTCTCACCCCGTTCACTGAGTAAAATACGAACAGATACCTGAATAACTAGACAGAGATAACACACAGAATCTCTGGGGCTGATCGTGCCATCCATTTGTTACCTGGTGATGGACTCATCTGCCAGAACCAAAGAGTAGAAACATGGAGGCCTCCTTTGATCTCTCAGGGAGTTGGTAGGATAGCTAAGGGCCAGCTCTTCAGTGCCAATGTGGAAGGAAAGTTGTGCCGGGGACTGACCCCATGTTCATCTGAGGTTTGGCTCACAGTGCTAACCATCACCACTACCTAGTGGACGCCTTCTGTGGGCCAGAAAATGGGATAGGCATTTTGTGTTCCTTTTATAACCATCATAATGGTTCTCCTTATTAAATATGGCTCCCAATTTACAGATGAGGAAATAAGGCTCAGCGAGGCTTAGTAACTTGGCCATTGTCATGGTCATATGTTAGAGTCCAGTATCTCAGAATGTGACTGGGTTTGGATATAAAGCCATTACAAAAGTGATTAGGCTAAAATGAGGTCCCTAGGATGAGCCCTGATTTGATCTGACTGGTGTCCGTATGAGAAGCAATTTGGACACACAGGGAGTGGCCGTGCGTAGGGGAAAGTGCCTGTGAAGACACAGCAAGAAGGCACCACCTGCAGGCCAAGGACAGTGACTAGAAGAAACCGAACCTGCTGATTCCCTGACTTGGGGCTTCTAGCCTCTAGAACTTAGAGAAAATAAATCTGTTGTTTTCGTGACCCAGGGCGCGGTATTTTGTGATGGTAGCCCTAGCAACTCAGAGAGTTATGCTCTGCAACTGGCCGTGGATAAAGTTGGGATTCAAAATCAAAGCCATGCAGCTCTTTCCGCTGTCCTATGCCGCCTCCCTCCACGCGGGGCCTCTGCGGCGAATCCTCTTCTCTCCTCTCCCAACAGCTGCCCAGAGCCCTCACCCCACACGTCACGGACCGAGCAGACCCCTCCTCCGTCCTCCCAGAACACTTGTCATACTGCGTGTGATCAGCTGCACACAACCAACTCACCATGTCCTGACCAGGCTGAGAGCAGGGCCTTCTTACCTGTAGTCCCAGCATGTCCCAGGGAGCCAGGCACGTGCCATTGCAATAGTTAGTATTGACTGAGCACTTAGGCACACCAAAGGCCTCACGTGCATTCTCATTTAAACCTTCAGACCATTTCCTGAGGTAGGTATTACCATTATTCCCATTTTATACATCAGAGCACTGAGGGTACAGGAGTCAACTACCCCAGGACACAGAGCTAATAGGTGGTGAGGCCAGGACTCAGGTCCAGATGGTCTAAGTCCCAGGCTGTGCTCTTCACCCCCCGCTCTGAGCACGTTCCTACACGGGCAGTTGTGTGGATGAAGGAGCTCTCCCTCGGTCCAAGCTCCCACTTCCTGCTAAGCCCAAGCGTGACGTTCACTTGCTGTGGAGAGTCTTCTCACACACAACTTCCACCCCCAGCCCCTCCTGCACGCCTTCAGCACTCCTTGAGCACATAATTTGCACCACACCCTGACCTGTGGCCCAGTGTTGGGCACAGGGGACATTGTTTATCAATATTTGTTAAATTGCATTTGATGCCCCAGGGATGGATGTAAACAGGAATAAGTAATAAGAGGGCATATTGTTCTGGACACTGTGATGATCTCTTTCTGGATTTTCCAGGAGAGTTCCAGTTTCTAAAATGTCATCCTCTCACCAGCCCTTCTGCCAGAATTTGTGGCAGAGAATGTCATCAGCATTTGGCATAGAAAGTAGAGCCACCATTCCACTGAAAAGAGGCGGGAATAGAGTGATTACGCTGCCTGTCACTTACCTACACCGGCTGTTGGGCAAGTCGCTATGGCTCTGGCCCTGGGTGTCTCCATGTAAAGCCGCAATGACAATACCTAGCCCTGTGGGAGGAACAAAACCAAGTATGTGGCTGATGAAGAATGACACTATGTAAATCTAGTCACCATCGGGGGGATTGCTTACATTTTTACCAGCCTGTTTGGCCAAAAAAAATTAAATTAAAAAGCAGTTTTTATTTTTGAAAGTAAAGGAAGAAGGTTTCCATGAAGACCAGTGCATTAAAAAAAAAAAAAAAAAATCAGACATAAGGAAAGCAAATATCCTGAGGTCTTTCTAGAGTATTTTTAAAAAGATATAACTAGACATTTCTATTTTCTAGGTTGTCGTCAGCAATTCTGTGTGGTGGGGAGGGGCAGGGTGGAGGCTGGGCTGGGGTAATCAAGGGGCAAATTTTTCTCAAACTGCATGAGATGCTTGCTACCTGGTGCAGGAACCAGGCCTCTTACCTTTGCTGCATTGTGGGTCAGGTCCCAGTGGGGTCAGGCCTCTGGGGACAGTCCATTTGGGAGGTGAGCTTTTCTGACTCAGCAGCAGCCAGGGAAACCTTTCTTTCTCTTTCCTCTGTCCCGTCTTGCAGACACGCACGAAAACCACTCTGTACACTCGGGTTAATCAGCTCCCTCCGTTTCCTCTGCAAGTCTCTTCCATGATCCCAGAACACCTATCACACTGCACAAGTAACCCAGTGTCACAGACAGAACCGGTCTATAAACCTCAGGGCAGGTTTAAACTATAAACTTCTAGGGAGTTTCCAGGGAGAGCAGCCCCCCACAGAGCAGGCTGTCATTAGCATTAGTGACAACTCTGTTCTGGTTTGGATGCGCCTGAGGCCCCCTCCGACTTCCTTTTGCTCTTGCCAAAAGCCGGGATCCTTTCATTCACCTTTAGGACTGCCAAGTCAGGCCTGCCACACCCCTGCCGTCTTCTTCCTGCGGGCAATGGGAAAGTGAGTTTGGAGCTGGGAAGGGAAATCAACAGGGACATAAACACAGGGTCACTGCATCTTCAGGTCATCGTGAGTTCTGGGACATCGTCGAGCTGGGATATGGACAGGTCTCAGAATCCTGGGTATCTTTTTCTTTTTAAATATGCCAAGAGGCACACATTGAAATCTGTATCGGACAAATCAGGCAATTACCACTTATTCCAATGCCTTGCCAAACTTACAAAGATTTTTCTGCATGCAGTGTCTCTCATAACTGAACACTGGCTTATGTTTGTAGGTGCAGTGTCTCTCATAACTGAACACTGGCTTATGTTTGTAGGCAAAGAAAGTGAGCAAGTTTATGGCTGATGCTAGTTAAGGCTTTTATCTCTGCAGATACAGGGTTATTGTTTAAATGGGATTTCTTCTACTTGTTCTTCAAGGAAAGTCAGCAGCAGCAGCAGCAGCAGCAGCAGCATCTTCCTAACACTTAGTGTGTGCTTGCTGCCTGCCAGGCCCCGTGCTGACAACCTGACCTGCACTGTCTCACGTGGGTCTCAGCATAATCCTATGGTTCTCATTCCCGTTTCATAGATGCAGAAATCGAGCATTAGAGAGATCAAGTCACTCCTGCAAAGTGACCCAGCTACATCTGAAAAATGTAAACCCTGCCTTTCTGGACGCGTGCTTTTCCACATCGTACTTTTCCTGCTGGTCAGTGGAAGCACCCCTGTGGACTGACGGCTCTGGTGCTGGTCACAGGGCTTGCTTAAATACACCCTTAGCTCTGGGGGTAGAAACCTAGACAGAAACAGGGATCGCTGGTTAGTTAAGTGCTCTCTCTCCCCTGAGTTGTGAATGAGTGCTATCTTTATGTCACTTGTACGTGGAGCACTCCTAGCCCAGGTGCCCTCTCTTCTCTCTAATCCCAGGTGATACAGGCTTTGGCCGCCTGGCTTTCCACTGCGATTCCTATTGACCGAAAGCAAGTGCACTGTGAATTTATAGGCCTCTGTGTTTGCTTCGGTCACGGCCTGACGGTGAGTTTGTCCTTTTGACTTTGGAAGCCTAACAGCTCCAAGCTTCTTTTAATCAATAATCCCTGGAATGAATGACACTCAGTTCCCAGCCCGGAAAACTTCTGCTTGCTGAGAAGAAATCAGCCCAGGTGTTTTCAGTCCTCAGGTCGTTGTGCAACTTTTTGTTTTATTGTGCTTGTCTTAGCTCCATTGTTAGCCCCGAGCGGTTACCGGGGCAGCTCGCAGCTGGTCAGAGGAAAGCAAAACCATTAATTAGAGGACAAGGAGATGCCTCCCGGCGGGGTCCACGCTGTCTGTTTTTGTAAATATGAAAGTTGCGACATCTGGGCAGTTGTTGCTCATCCTTGTTACCCCTGGATTTGATTTGGTCCAGCTTTAGGGAGTTTTGCTCTGGGGCCACGTAAGCCTTTAAACTTGAGGTTGGTCAGCTTTTCATTCTTAACAGAGAATCCAGACTTACTGGAAGTATGGCAATAAAGAAGATTAGAAAGGGGCTGGGTATTTAGTTTAGATATCATTTCATTTTTCTTTCCTGGTGGTTTACAACTAAACAGAGTGTCCAAATATGTTTATAGACTCTGGTCTTGGAGTTCTTTGATGAAGGAAGACAATTTATAAGAGTCAAATGGGCCTTTTTAACCTTATCATGTGAAACAAAAACCCAAAACATTGGAAAGGAGTTGATGTCATGGAGGCTTTCATGTCCCTCATCTGCTTCACAGCTTTTCACCACCAGGAAATAAAGACAGCGGTTCGGGGACTTGCAAACTCCAAGCTTTTTCATTCAGAAAGGTAAGATACACGGACTTTATTTCTTCTTCTCCTGTGAGCATCTGGGTGGGTCAGGACTGATGAAATTAGATCCAAGAATTGAGTCCATTCTGGAACTGACAATAAACACACACACGACTCCAAAAATATTTTTTGCATGGTCATGTAACCAAGGCCACTGCGTTTAAAACTGGAAACAGAGAGAAGTCATGGATGGAAAACAGGACATATTAATTTAGCTTTACACATGTGCCCTTTCCAAAGCCAGGATTACTCACTCCCTGGCAGCTCATGGTGCAGAGCCCTGGGTCTGCTCAAACTCCGTGACTTTAGAGTGCCCTTTCCATTTGGTGTGGGAGGTTCCAGGTGAGTGACAGGCTCCAGTTCCGCAGAAATGTCCAGATGCAAATAAAAATCCTAATCACTATGGGGAAGCAAGCATAGCTTCACCGCACAAGAAAACATGGCCCATTTTTTGGAGGGTCTCAGAAAAGTCACGTGCCCAGTTACATTCAGAGAAAATGTCCTCATTTTTGGTGCATTCTGAGAAAGGGGTATCAAATCTGAGAAAAGTAAAGTTAGAGAGGAGCCATTTCAGTATTCTGGAGAACGTAAGCTAGCTTTGTCTCGGGCCCCTCTGCATGCTCACAAGACGCTCAGGGTGAAAATGGGTCTGTCAGGACAAGAGGTAGAACACGGTTTCTTTGAAAGTGATCGCCATCCTTTCCCTCCTCTGAGCACATAAGTGATAGTGTGCCCACCTGCCCCTACACATTGGAGAGGCAGCACGGAGCCCAAAGCCCCACCCGAGGTGCTCACACCATCTGCGCCGCCAACTCCCACGTTTGTATCTCTGGCTCAGACCTCTTTTCTGAGTTTCCCAGCCCATTCTCAGTGCCTCACAGCCATCTCCAAGTTCACACATCCAAAGCCAGCTCTTCATCTCTTCCTGATTCCATCTCAGCAAATGGCCCTTCCACTCACAAAGTGCTCTGGCCTGTGAGAGAGTCCCTTTTCCTCAGCCTCTCCCCTCCAGTCCCTCATGCAGTCCCTGAGCACCTCCTATCAGACCCACCTCCAAAATTTACATCAGCTGCACACAGCACCTTCGCTTTCCACCAGCACCACGGCAGAACCCCCTCAGCCAGCACCGGGTCACTGGTCACTGCCGTTGGCTCAGAGCTGGTCTTTCTGCTTCCCTCCTGCCTTCAGTCCCTCTACCAGATCTGTACTCCACCTTCCGGCACCACTAGACTTTAAACAAAGTAATTCTGGTTATGCCATTAGCCTATCGACAAGCCTCAAGGCTTTCCATTGCATTAAGGAAGAAATAAAAAAATGCCCGACTTGGTCCACAGGGTTTGGCATAATTTGGTTCCTGCTCACTTCTCTAATGTTACCTCAGCAACACCCCCCATTCAGCACACTTCCGCAGCAGGAGCTTGCTGTCAGTCTCTTGAACAAGGCTGCTCCACATCACAGCTTTGCTGTTCTTGGATTGGCTTGTACTGACCTTCACCCTTCCCCCGCAAAAAACACACAGACCCACTCTCCCTAACTCATCTTCCAGGTTTCAGCTCAAATATAATTTTCTAGAGAACCCTCTTTTCCATTTCCTTTGTAGTACTTGATATGATTTCTAAGAATATTATTTATTTGCTTATTTGCTTAATATATCATTTACCCTGCTATACCCGCCTTTGTGCCGCAGCCCAGGGACAGCGGTGAAGGGGGCTGGTGTGGGCCCAGGACTAGCGTGTTCCCTGGCTTTTCGTGTTCGTTTTTGTAATTCGTTCCCTGTGAAAACGATACAGCAGAGTGGAAACTGTACTGCTATAAAAACGTGTGGGGACGAGCTTTGGGAAACCAAACACCACTTAGATTTAGAACAGCAGTTTATGGGGGGAAAGTGTTCCAAATTCCAACAGCCAACATACCAGAAAAAATTTCTCAGAGCAAAAACTCTTCTAAGTGGAAGTTGCCTGTTGTGTGTTTAATATGAATTTTCGAATATCATATATGATGACTCATCACCAGCCGCACCCTGCCGGCCTTTCATCTGAGTATGCGCATGGCTAGGAGATCATTTACTCACACAGGGGTTGTATTTATTTGTGTTGAGGCAGAGCCAGGAAATGTTTGTTTTCCTGTGCATATGTCAGAAGCAACTTCCGATTCAGGCCCCAAGAGAGAGCAAGAGGGAACCCGGCTTCCAGCCGCCTCCCAGTAGGGCTTCCAGCTGCTCTCAGTAGGACTAAAGACTAACCTGATTGGCGAGGCAGGGAGGGCATGCCCTTCCCTGGGCCCCCTTATTCCAGGTACTGGGCTGCTGCCCTGAAAAGCAAGGGCCTCTTTCCCTCATCCTCGTGGATCTTGTGTGCTGGGGCTCGATGACTAGAGGGGGTTCCTGTGCAGCCTCTGGTTTCCCTGCTGTAGGCAGCCCACGCTAGGACTTTCTAGCTCCCATTTTCTTCCCTCTCACTGGTTGGAGGGTTCAGACGGCGGTTCTCATGGTTCCGGGAAGGCAGCAGAAACCACTCAGTCCAGCTCCTTAAAGTGCATGCTGTATTAAGATTGTTTTTTCACTCTTAATGTCTTCCCTCAACAAGAAGGAATACCTCCTGCCCCCTAACTTCAGTAATTTGGGTTATATTTTAATGTGTTTCTTTGATGAACAACTTTTCTACGCCTATGTGTAAATGCATGTCAAAATAATTCTCACACAGGAATTAGAAAGTGTGTAAACTAGGTGTTTGCCTTGTCTCCAAAACCAATGTTAAAAGGAAATTTTTCTACACTCCAGATTTTTCAGCAAAACCTAGGCACACTCCCTGTGGAATTTCACATTAAATGGCTGTGCCCTTGAGTTGAACCAATTAAATGCACGTCGTGTCTTCTGTCTCCGCATCTAGGGTTTCTGGTCTGTACTTCCGCCATCCACATAATAGTTTTGCAATGCTTTGCTCACAAATAAGTACCCTTTCATTGAACGGAACGGGCCTAGAAGGATGTAGGGCGTTTGCTCAAAGCCACGGTGACTCTTGGAGCTGAGCACACAAATCACATACCCAGCTCTCAGAGCTGTACTCTGTAAATTTGGAATTGCCTGGCGGTGGCTGCAGTTCCCCCTCGATGCTGTCTTTTTTAATGTTTCTATCCCTAGGGCGCCCCCAGACCACCACATGGGAGGGGTAGGGAGGCAGAGGGTGCTCTAAAAGCAATAAGGACAAATAAATTATTGTATCCAGAAAAACCCAATTGTACTTGTACTCTCTGTAAATTTTTAGTCAAAGTAGGAAGAACACAGAGATTGAAACTCTTCTGTTAAAGTCACAAGTATTAGAAATTCTGAGCAATTTGGTTATGCCCCAGGAGTTAGGAAGATGTCATCTTTACACATATATTTTTTTATTTCATGCCTTTTTAAAAAATCTTTTTAGGGATCTTTCCCATTGAGGTGAAACTACCTCATCCAGGGCTCTGTGACATGTCATGGGACTAAATATCGCATATTTGGGAACAGTGATGGAGAAGAGAACCAAACTGTTATCTAATAGGCAAGGACTATAGTATTTTCTAGGGTTTTGTTTCCAGCCCTGAGGATACTATCAATGCTTGCTCATAAATAAAACAGCAATAATAAATATTATGAATGGAAAGAACAATGTGAGGGCACTCCAAATTTCTTACAATCCAGGAAAAAAATCATGGAATTATCTCAGACTTTTGAAAAAAAAAACAACAACCCCAAGATACCATGACACTAGTTTTTATTTTTGGAGGACCAAAGGCTTTAGATTCCTTATGTGGAAAAGGCCTGCTTAATTGCCCCGATTAATTGACTGGGTTGGTTGATTTCTAAGACCACATTGCACTGAAAAAGGCATTGGAAAACATAGAAGGATTTTGTTTTTAAATGTGGAGTTCTCTAAACCGGTTCAGACAGCTGGACCCCATTTTGTGTTTGTTTTTTTAAACAGATTCTTAGTGTTCTAAACCAAACCCAGCTGTGCTAATTGTATTTCAGTGGCTGCTGGGATGTTGTCTATTCTGGGAAATCTCATTTGGAAGGAAAACGGATGCTTAAATCTCATTGTAGTTTGCCTCAGCACTATCGTCTCAGAGCTCGGTCAGAGAGGTCCGTCTCTGCGCACCAAGCCTGTGCTGAGCTTGCGCATCTTCTGGGGCATGTCGTACAGATACTGGACCTTAAATGTCCGGAGCCATCACGCTGGATGGCCTCTAAAGACCCCCAAATGGGTTTGTTCCCCTTTCCCCGCCCAGTTGCTCATATACGTGTGCACATGCACATACGTTGAGGTATCAAGAGAAGTTATGTTTTGCTTAAACAATTATATAAGTAAAACAGTCTTAGTGAAAAAACTCAAACAAGTGCGAAGAAAGAAGGACCTCAAGTAAACAGTCTAAGCCTGCCTGCCCCTCGGTGCCCAGCATCAACCACATACACACACTTACACTCTCAGACATACACACATATAGCCCTCAGCCCAGTTTCTAGGAATAGTCATCTTATATATGTTTAATATATAAATCTGTCTATCCGTCATCTATCATCTGTGTGTATGCACATATGTACTCACATACACATAGGTTACAAATTACTTACATCTTGCACTCATTACCTAATTTTGCAGAGCGAATCACTCTACAGCTGAGTGGCTTAACACGATACTAATCACTTCCTACCTGTCCCAGTTTCTCTGGGTCAGGAATTATGGGGTGGCTTGACTGAGTGGTTCTGGGACGGAGGGGTTTTGGGGCCATCACGAGGTTGTAGTCAGATGTGGGCTGGGGCGGCAGTCATGTGAAGATTTGGGGTTCGAGGATTCACTTCCAAGGTGGCTCACTCCCGTGGCTGACACAGTGGCCCCAGCTGTTGGCAGGAGGCCTCAGCTCCTCTTCATCCCAGCCTCTCCACAGGCTACTTGAACTTCCTCCTGGCATGGCGCCAGACCTCCGCCTTAGAGAATGGTGCAAGGGGGCAAGGTGGAAGTGCAATACCTGCTATGATCTAGCTTCAGAAGCCACACACCCTCCCTTCTGCCATCTTCTATTGGTCACTCAGGTCTGCTGGGTTCAATGTGGGAGGGGACTATACAAAGGCACGAACCTCAGGAAGTGAGGATGACAGGGGGGCATTTTGGATGAGAGCTACGACAAGCAACTTCCATGAAGAGGTGGAGTCTGCTTCCCGACTCCTTGCCTTGCACCTGGCTTTCAGCAGTAGAGGTGGGCAGAAACGACATTGTGGGGATCCGCAGCCCAGGCCGCAAGATGTGCCTTTTCTGCAGTCGCCCTCTTGGGATGCTGTTGCCATGAGAACAGCCTGGACTAGCATCCTTGAGGATAGGAGACCGGGTAGAGAGATGGGCCAGGTGGAAGGACCTGTCCTCTGTTTAGGTCTCACATATGTGAGTGAGTGCAGCCAACACCACCTACAGCAAAGACAAGCTGTCCTGCTGAGCCTGACCCACATCGCCGAACCACAGAATCACGAATAAGTACATAATTGTTGTTCTAAGGCAGTAAAACTTTTGGAATGGTGTGTTATGCAGAAATATAGAACTGATACAATATAAGCAATGGTCTGTATTTGGTTTAAACTCGAATTTAGAATGAATAAAAATGTATTTTGGGCACCTTTTCATGTCAGTACATACAGATCTCCCTCGTGTTTCAAAAAATGTTCCAATATGAAAATTTTATTATATGAAAAAGCTGTAACTATGTAATATATTTACTATTAATGGACACAGGTTGTTAACAAAAATTTTGCTAATACAAGCAATATTTTATGAGCTTTATTGCTCACATTCAGAGAAAGTGGAATTGCTGGGCTAAGGGAATTATGCATTAAATATCTGATGTGCCAAATTGCACTTCAGAATGGTTGTGCCAATTTCTATCCCACTAAATGTATCAAGTTTTAAAGGAAAATCATAATAGCTTGTTTCTGCCCTCCCTCTAAATTTGCCAGAGGGTTAGGAAACAGAGCTGAGAAGAGGTATTGGACTGTGTGGAACCTTCTCTCAAGCTGTAGTGGGAATGGAGCAAGGAATGCGATGGGAAGGGGCCGAGGTGGGGCAGGGGAGAGAGGAGCAGGTGGAACCCTGGGCAAGGCTGGCTCCTCCCGTGGGACCCAAAGGTGCTTTCACTATCTGAGAGCTCCTTCAGAAATAAGTTTAATAGACAGGACTGCCAACTAAGAGCCTTTTGAAAAAGTTATGACAATAATGAGCATTAAGTCTGAAGTGTTCAACATAACAATAGTGGTTACGGTCCTATAAAAACTTAACATTAAGGCAACTTAAATCCAACTAATCTGTCATTTTTCTTAGCCAGAGCATGTGGATGAACCCCAGGCCCCAGGATACCTTCTGTGATTCTAAATGTGCAAATAATAATGATGTTTAGCACTCCTTATGTGGCAGATAGTTTTAAAAGGGCATTACATGTATTGCTGCGTTTAATTCACGCAGAAGAGGAACAAACTACGGCGTGGAGTAACTTGCTCAAATTTACAGCGGCCATAAGGAGAGGAGACAGCATTCTAATAGTTTGCTCCCAGAGGCTTTGATCACATCAGCTTCTGTGTGACAGACCTGTTGGCTACCTACTCCCACTGGTCTTCCTTCCTGGAAGAGGCTGGAGATGCATCCCCTTCCCAGAGTCCCTTGCACCTACAACATGCACCCGTGAGCAATGGGACCTTAGGAGAAGGCAGGTGGGAGAGAAGTGGAAAGAACCTCTGTCCTTAACGATGCTGCCGACCTGCTGACCCAGCCCCAGCCTGGCCTGCTTACCTCTCAAATTCTGGTTTTGTGAGACCATGAAATTCCGTTTTGTTTAAGACAGCCTTTAATGGAGGTATTCTTGTAGCAGAAAGCAACAAATCTAAAACATTACTGCTGTTATGCTGCCTCCCCCCAAATTTAATTAATTGTAACTGTATTTTGAAATTATATTTTGTGAAGAAACTAAGAAATTCTGAAAGAAGAATCCAGAGCACAAATTCCATCCATAAGTATCAGACTCCTGCTTGATTCTACACTTTTAGCCACAAACACAGAAGAGGTTATTATTTAAAAATAACTCTTACTCAAAGAAAAGTACAAAGGGGAAGAGCTAATTCATGTTGTAAAAAGTTCTCTCCAACGTAGCAGGCTGTGCAAAGGCCTAGCGCTCATTGTCACAACAAGGGAGAACGAGAAATAGGGACTGGAAATGTCCCCAGATCGGAACCAGGAAACTTATATTCTGCTCTGCCCTTCTACCATGACCAGTTTTCAAAGTTTTATTCCTGAAAGAAATGGTCTTCTATACTTTGAAAATCTAGAAATTCAAAATGGCCTCAGTTTCTGCATGCCTCCACAGAGTCCTGCTTCTCTGATGTTCCCGGCAAGGACATAATTTAAGGGAATGAAGTCTTGAAAGCAGTTCTGTGGAGAATAAAAGTGTCTTTGCTTCAGATCACACTGCCCTAAATAGTAGCCTCACCGAGGGTAATTAGTCTGGGCAAACCCCACACTCTCAGGGGAGCCACAAACACCTGCCGAGATGATGGTTGGGAGGTGAGGGTTTAGACGGGAGAGCGGTGGAAGGAGAGGAGGCACACCTGACGCTGCCCCACGTTACGCTGCAGACAAAGGGGCCATAGTTCATTTCACTAATTTCCCTCTTCTCTGTTTCTCCTTAGGAAGAAAAGTCAGTGGGAGATGTTGAGGGGCTGTCCCCTGACCCAGAGTGGAGAGGGGACGCTGTGTGGTGTGAGGGATGAACCGTGGTGACCATAGAGGTCATGCTATGCCCAGCACTGTGTCCCCCCAAGTTCGTATGCTGAAGTCCTAATTCCCAGTATGCCAGGAGTGACCTTATTTGGAGGTAGGGTCTTTACAGAGGTAACTGAGTTAAAATCAGGTCATTATCCAATGTGGGTCCTCATCCAATATAACTATATAGTATTATATAACTATATAGTTATGTAACTATGTAACTATTGAGTGTCCTCAATAAAAAGGGGAAATTTGGCCACAGATGTGTACAAAATAAATATGATGTGAGAATACAGAAAGAAGGTGACCATCTATAAGCCAAGGGGAGAGTCCTACAGCAGATGCTGGCACCTTGGTCTTAGATTTCTGGCCTCCAGAACTGGGAGAAAATTAATTTAAGCAACTCAGGCTGTGGTATTTGTTACAGCAGCCCTAGAAATCTAACACAGTGCACCTCTCAGATCTCCCTCAAGAGAACGTGCTGTGGGGAGTGCTGTTGGGTGACGGCCTCCTGCTGATTCTCCCCCACCAGGTCCACTCCACCATTCACAGCAAGGCTGCTCTCCGCCAATGACTGCGTGCAGTGTGTGTGGGGGCCGGGGGGAGGAAGACTAGCGCTGGGCTATTTCTGCCCAATGGGCTGCCTTTGCTCCAGACTCCCCATGGGCCTGGCAGAGACTTTCTCAGAGCTGCACTGCAGACTGAAGCTCTTCCTACCCAATCCTCCTTTCAGGTAGCTCTTCATTCACAGGATTTACACTTTAATTTGCTATCTAAGGCTCTTTCACTTTCTCCAGCAAACTTCCCCTTTATTCTTCACAGGCAAGATAGATGGGTAGATGGGTAGAGAGACAGAGAGATAGAGAGATAGATAATCTTTTTTTTCACCACCCAAATCTTTTTACTAGTAAATAAGTTTAAAAGTTTCCCAGCTAGTGGATATGATTCCTTATAATTCATCAAAAGCTAAATGCAAATGTAAGTTGACACATAGTTGAGGAAACACTTCAGAATATCATTTTTTGAGCTTAATAATGCTATGGATTTCCTTTAAATAAGAAAAGAACACCAACAACTTCACCAAGAGAATGATAAAACATTCTGGCCCATTGCTAGACATTAGTGTTAAATACTTGTAGGTAGCAGAATGGATCATCCACACTTACGGGGTAGTACATTTCATATCTATTTGACCATATAGATAAGCAGCAAACTCAGCATCTCAGAATATTTGACCTCTAAATAAGACCAAGAGTTAGCCCTTGAAGGCAAGGAAAGTCTCCAGGCAAAGCAAAGAACTCGAATCTCTGTCCGTCCAGCCTTGAGGGTGAAGGAGGAGAATGAATGTTCCCAGCTGGTGTTGTGCTAATTTTAGAATTGCAGAGCCCCGGACACAAGCCAACCAAAGTCACGCAAACATTGTGGGTAAACAATGCCACACCAGCTGCTTTGGACCCAGCCAAACATATGGCAGGTGAAAACGGTCAAGATTTCTCCACAAACATTGTTTAGTATTCTGTACAATCTTTGTTCTTAGAGAAGAAAAATGAGATTGGCTAGAATTTTGGATCCATGTGTTTATTTGCTTGCTTATTTATTTTTAGGTCTCTATTAATTTTCTCACACTAAAAACTAAAGCACCCTCATCAAAGAAAAAATTTCAACAACCCAGATGTGGATAAAGGAACAGATGAAAGTGCGTCTTCATTCTCCTTCTGCCCTGTGGCCCTCCTGTCCCACCTGTAGGTCATATATGAAGCCAGTGGGTACATGTGGTGGTTTCTTTGTTTTGCACAGGGATAGACCTACTCTTAGTCATACTGTTAGTCATTTGGTGCATATCCTTCTAAACGTTTTTCTGTGTGCATGAAAGGAAAATAAACTGTTTTCAAAGAAAAAATTCATTGCCACATGTTACCACTGTTTTAAATCTTACAAAGGTGAAAGGAGGAGATGGTCCTATGCTCAGGACTGCTCATGTCCCATGTCCTCCTGAGACTCCATCCCTAACTGATGAACTCAGATTGACATAGCCACACGTGGCCAGTGGCTATCATATGGGACAGGTCTAGAGAAACCAACTGTTCTTCAAAGAAGACTCGTTTCTCCAAAATGGAAGGAATCTGACTCATGTCCCCCTGCTCCTTCTCCCTGGATCTCCTTCTCAGCAACCCAGTCCTGATCCATTGTATACCTTGAATTCTGAAAACTACAACCTTTAGATATAGGTGATACGTTTTTAAAGGGCCCCAATCGTTGGAAGTCAAGATAGAGAGGGAGAATTGGGTTGGTCACCAGTTGCTGTTTTCCTCTTAGAATTAAGTAAATCTGAACTCTAGGTAACTGTGGATTGAGAAATTGATGGAGTCTCTTTCCTTGCCTTTATGCAGTCAACCATGCAAACCAACCATTAGAGGTTCATGTCTTTATTGCTGAGAGGCCTTGGAGGAAGGAAATCTGAAGCCTGCCTCAGTGCACCAGGCCAACATTTAATTGCCCTCACTCTAGATTACTCAGGGCACTTTGATTGTTCTCTGCTCTGATTCTTGTCTTCTTCCTGGTACACACGGTGGAGTGGTCATTATCTTTCTTCTTGGACTGTGATTTAGAAAAACGTCACTCAGTTTCCTATTTGTTTCGTGAGCTTCTTGTCTTAGATCCTTGATAATCATAATTGGCTGTGACCAGCCTGCTCTGCCCTAAGGGGCAGTCAGCAAATAGCTGGAAAGGCTGAAAGTGATGCTGCCTGGAGACACAGGTGTCAGACGGCCTGTTTCTGGGACCAGAAAGGGTGTGACCTGTAAAGAATCTAACACAGACTCACTCTCAGATTCAAAACTGGGTGTGTATCTCGTTTTCTCTTCTCTCTTCTCAGGCCGTTTGTGAGACCAGAGGATACTATTTGCACACAAGATTGCCTTGAAGCTTCTAAGCATCCTTGGGTCAGCAACTGTATTTGAAGCTAGTGGATATGTATGGTGGTTTCTTTGTTTCCCAAAATGACAATGAAACATTTTTTAAAATCACAATTTTTCTGATTAAAAAATTCTAGCTCATTATTTTGAGAAATACAGAAGGTATAAAGAAGAAAATAAAAGCCATCAAACCTTCCACATGGACATGACAACTAATAACATTTCTTGTGACTTAATTTCAGACTGTTTTTCTGCACGTATATACCTCCATTGGTAGGCCTGCAGTATCTGGAAGGTTATGGAGACAAACCCATTTCCATAAAGAAAGCAATCATATGGGTCCAGAATATGGTCGAATGGTCCCTTTTCCTTGGAATTCCATTTCAGGACAAACAGGGCCGTCTCAGGTAGCCACCTGGTCCCAAGCTCCTTCTCCAGTCAACCTTTTCTCTTCACCCCTCCCCACACAATCCCCACAGTTGTTTTCCTAGCTCCTATTCATTCTGCAAAGGCCCAGCTCTATTCTGGAGGTTCAGGGCCTTCTCCTGCCTCATCCCAAAAGAGCCCGCGGGACTCAGTGCTGCCAGGAGAGATCAGCTGTGAGGGCCAACACTCACAACAAAGTTCACCTTGACAGCCAAACCGCTGTTACCTCAGTGCCTCTGCTCCACACACTTGTGCCACTCTGCGCTGGGAAGCTGGACAAAGAGGAGAATGTGACTTATTCTAACACTTTGAGGACAGCAAGAGGTCTCAATGAAACTTGAATGCTGTCACAATCTTTTGGTGATTGGACTACACTCCTGCCTAGAATGTCCCCTTGAAACCTGGATGTTTTTATCTCTGAAATGGGGGTGATTATATCTACTTCACAGGGTTGTTGGGAGAAAAGATATATGTAGCAGTTTAAATAAGGTCAAGAGTAAGACAGTCCCCTGAGGTGTCTGACTAGTCTCTAAGAGTCCGTACAAAGACTCAGCCTCCCGACATTTGGCATCTGGTTCTCAGCTGTGTGTGTGTCCAGAACTGAGTTTTGTGGTGGGAGGGACTGCTGTGCATAATTTAATTAATTCTTTTTTTTCATGTGTATCTATGTTTATTTCTATATCTCTCTTTCTCTAGATCTCTCTATTCATCTAAAGGAAATCATGGGCTCACATCACTTCCAATTCCAATTCACCCCACAGGTTTTGTTCCACTTTCTCCCTTTCAAAAATGATCTCACTTCCTTCTCCAACAGTGAGAACCCTGCTCCCATTATCCTTAATAATTTAGGTATATTTTAATTGAATTTATTTGAGTGACACTGATTAATAAAATGACATAGTTTTCAGGTGCACAATTCTATAATACATCACCTGTATACTGTATTGTATGTTCACCACCCCAAGACAAGTCTCCTTCCGTCACCATTTATATCCCCCCTTGACCGTCTTCTGCCTGCCCCACCTCCCTTTCCCTGTGGTAATCACCACACTGTTGTCTATGTTTACAAGGGTCTTTTTCTTAACCCTTTCACCTTTTTCACTCCACCCCAAACTCCCTCACCTCTGACAGCTGTTAGTCTGTTTCCTGCATCTATGAGTCCCTTTCTATTTTGTTAGCTTAAAGTGCTCATCAGATCCCACAAAAAAGTGAAATCATGTGCTACTTGTCTTCTTCTGACTGGCTTCTTTTACTTAAGCATAATATTCACCAGGTACGTCCATGCTGTCACGAAAGGTAAGATTCCTTTTATTTTTTTAAGGCAGAACGGTATTCCATTGTGTAAATGTACCACAGCTTTTTGATCTACTCATCTATTTTTATGGTTTCAGGTAGAACATGTAAGTCTTTAATCCATTTTGAATTTATTCTTGTGTACGGTGTGAGAAGGTGGTCTACTTCCTTTTTTTTTCACGTATCTGTCCAATTTTCCCAACACTGTTTATTGAATGTTCTTCAAGTACATGTTCTTGCCTCCTTTGTCAAATACTAATCGACCATATAGGCATGGGTTTATTTCTGGGTTCTTTATTCTTTTCCATTGGTCTATGTGTCTTTTTTTTTTTTATGCCAGTACCATGCTGTTTTGATTACTGTGGCCTTATAGTATAGTTTGGTATCAGGTAGCATGATTCCTCCAACTTTGTTCTTCTTTCTCAAGATTGCTGTGGCTATTTGGGGTCCCTTGTGGTTCCATATACATTTTTGGAATATTTCTTCTAGTTCTGTGAAATAGCCATTGGTATCTTGATAGGAATTGCTTTGAATCTATAGATTGCTTTGGGAAGTATGGACATCTTAATGATGTTAATTATTCCTATCAATGAACATGCTATATACTTCCACTTATTTTTGTCTTCTTCAATTTCTTTCTTCAGTGTCTTACAATTTTCTGAATACAGTTGCTTTACATCCTTGGTTAAATTTATTCCTAGGGTTTTCTTCATGCGATTGT